>APFE031330461.1:0-16340 GCA_000404065.3 Pinus taeda | reverse complement strand
ATGGTGTATCCAACGACTAGTGCTTTTCCTCGTTTGATTGTATTCTATGTAGAATGAAACAGGTCTATCAATCAAATTGTATCACTTTTGAAGGCTATTTGTACAAAATCATCTGAACAATTTAATATTTTTTTAATTGTTGATAAACTAATTAGTTCTATGCAGTCACTATATCGCAAAATATGTGATGAAATTACTTCCATAATGGAATATAATTGAATATAATGTTTTTTTATCAAAAATAAAATAAAATACAACTATTTCACTTTAATTATAAAATTTAATTTTTAATTATATTTTACATTACAACATTAACAAAATAAAATTAAAATGAAATCAATCTTGCATATGCAACCAAAAGCAATAGGCCGAAAGGTAAAATGACAAACAATACCGAAATCATTTTTAAGAATTTCAGTGGCTCAGTTATGTCGCAGAAAAAAATGAGGTGAACAAAAATAATACTGAATTGACCTTTTCATGTCTCAGCAGAGTCAACAAAAAAACCTGAAATACACATAGAAACATTATGAAAGGTTCCTTTAGACATAATTTCATTCTCTTCTGCACCACATCCATTTCCGCAGTCTCTCGCCCTCACCGTCACCGACGTAGAAACTTATAAATACGGTTTTTCTATTCTTCCTACTCATGTAAGGCTGCTCTTGGAATCCCATTTTTTTCTTCGGAGGCGCGCGAGGAAGCTTGTAGGCCATCAGAAACGTCATTATCATTATCACGACGCAGAACACGAATTCCTTCTGCAGGGAATATGTATTTAACCACTCCTCACAGTATTAACATCACTCATTCAACACTAAAACAATTCAAAATTCGAAAGTTGGAAGTTGAAATAAATAAAGTTTGAACGCACCCACTATAAGCACTGCGGGCTCATCTGTTTTGCGGCCGGCATGACGAGAACTACATGAGACGACCTCCGTGTTATCTGCTTCCATGGAGGAATACGTGAATGTCTCCTCAAGATCCATCACAAAACATAGACCCATTCAGACCCCTTTTCTTTATTCCAAAAAATCCACGCGTTTAGCAAAATGCAGAGACGAGAAAAGGGCGCTTACCGTTTCCGCTTCAGTCCGCAGGTGCCGAGCCTTTCACCACCTTCTTCCGTTAATTGCAGGCGCTTCTTTATCACAGGACGGTTGAATTTTCAGAGCTCCGTCACAGGACGGTTGAATTTTCAGAGCTCCGTCATCGTCCTGGCCGGGCTGTTGCTGGGAACTGCAAAAGCCCGTGAGGAAAGAATCTATGTCAAGGAATTCGTTGGGCTCGATTCCGTTAGTGTCAAATGCATAATTTTCTAGACTGTCATTGCTGAACAAGAGTCCGTTGAGAGCAGAGAGTTCAGAAACAGTAGAAACCTCGAAGAAATTAAAAAGCCAGAGGAGCTGGTTGCAAGCACGACTGAATCGCCTGTTGAAGTCGGTGGTGATCTAACGAAGGAGCTGGTTTGGTTGAATTTATTGTTGAAGAAAAAGAATTCGGACGGTTGAAGAAGTTGAAAAGCAAAGGAATACCGAGTCGGTTTACGATTAAGTAGGAGGAGTCGGCGATGATCTAACGCGCAATATTGTTTTAATCGTCTAACATTTCATCGAAGGGTGCAAAACTGTACACGGTGGCAGTTAAGTGAGTTTGTTTCACATGGAAACGCCTTACGGCGTAATAAATTGTCAACTTAGATCTAGTGGAGTATTGGAGGAAAAAGTCCTGTATTGTTATTCAGGAAAGTGAAAGATCTTTGAAGAAGAGAAGTCTCTTAATGAAAAAATTAAAAACCACAAATCCAAGTTTTCCAACAATCCAACATCACACAACTCCTTTTTGGAACAACCTTCAATATCTTTTTCAAAACACCTTTCTGAAGAGGTAGAAAAAATTAATTTATTGCTTGATTATGATATGTTACATGAAATGAAGAATGTTTTAATAAAAATTCCATTGCTACAATCCATTAAGGAAATTCCATTTTTTTTTAAATACAATTAGAGAGTTGAGCATAAAGAAACCAAGAAGAAAAAGAAAAGAAGTCAAAAGAATCCAACTAGTCGAGAAAATTACAGATATCATGATGGGTAAAACAACAATTCCAAAATATCTTGATCCAGGAAGTCCCATTGCAAAGACACACATCAATTTTGTAGAAATCCAAAATACATTGATTGATCTAGGAACAACTATAAACATCACGAGTAAACAAACTATGAATCAACTAAAACTTCCTAATATTCAATATACACCTACATTGTTACAATTAGCAGACATATCTGTAATCAAACTTGATGGTGTATTAGAAGATATATATGTATCCTTACATTCTTGAGAATATCCTATTTATTTCATGATTTTAACACCCAAGAATAACTTAGGATGACATCCACTCATTTTAGGAAGACTACGGTTGGCTACAACTGATGCTTTTATAAGTTGTAGATCTGGTGACATGTTTATCTCTAATGGAAATTCAACAAAGAAATTGACACTACATCCACCTGCAAGAAAAACAATAGAAGTTGAAAATGAAGAATGGTTAGGTGGTGAAATTGATATAAGACCAATATTTACTACACAAATTGATGAGGAAGATCAATTTTTTAATTTAATGAAAAATAATGAGTCTTCAACATATTGTGAATCTAGTTAGAGTTTTCAAGAATAATGAAATATTAAATATTTATCATCTTGTTAACTATCCTTGCATTCTATGGAAAAAATTGACAATTCCACAATTGAAATCTTTCCAGGAAAAATTTTGAATATCAATAATAATTTGGAAGAATTTTAAAATAAAGATTAATAAATATGTTACAAGAACATTCCTCTGCTTATGCATAGAATATACTAACATGAATGGAATTGATCCTAGTACTTATATATATCATATTTAGACTGAAGAAAATGCTAAACCAATTTGACAACCTCAAAGAAGAATGAATCCAAATCTAAGGGAAATTGTTAAAGAGGAACTATAAAAACTGTTGAATGTAAATTTCATATATCTAATATTAGACAGTCAGTGGGTTTCACCCTTAGTAATTGTTCCTAAGAAGAATGGAAAATGGAGAGTATGCATTGACTATAGGGAATTGAATAAATCCACTTTAAAATATCATTTTCCACCTCCTTTTATAGATCAAGTTTTAGATACATTGGAAGGAAATAAATATTTTTCATTCTTGGATGGTTTTAGTGGGTATAATGAAATCCAAGTAGCTCCAAAAGACCAAGATAAAATTACCTTTACCTAACCATGGGGAACTTATGCTTACCAAGTACTTCCTTTGGATTATGTAATGCACTTGCAACATTCCAAAGAGCAGTATTAGGCATTTTTTCTAATCTGATTCATGAATGTGTGGAAGTATCTATGGACGATTTTATATTTTATGGAAATTATTTTGAAAAAGCTATTAAAAATTTGGAAAAAGTTCTCATTAGATGTAAAAAGGGAAATCTCTCATTAAGCCATGAAAAATATTCTATGATGTTTACTGAGGGAATTGTTTTAGGACACCATGTTTCAGGAAATGGAATTAGAGTAGACACATCTAAAGTAGAAGTTATTTCTAAATTATCAATTCCAACTTGTCAACGAGACATTAGAAGTTTTTTTTTGGTTTCAATGGTTACTATAGAAGATTCATAGAAAACTTTACAAAAATTACATCCCCACTTTTCAAACTTCTCACAAAAGACTGTGAATTCAATTGGAATTTTGATTGCCAAAAGGCCTTTCAAACATTAAAGGAGAAAATCTCTGAAGCACCCATTCTTAGAGGACCAAACTGGAAACTACCTTTTCACATTTCAACTGATGCTCCAGACATGGCTTTAGGTGCTGTACTAGGACGAAAGGATTTAACTCTTTATGCCATTTATTACATTAGTAAAAATTTGAATCATGCAGAGGTAAATTACATTATAACAGAAAATAAGCTTTTAGTTGTTCTCCATGCCATCAATAAATTCAGACATTACATTACTAGCTATGAAAATTTTGTACATACAAATCATTTTGAAATTAGGTACTTAATGGATAATCTTGTCACTAATGGAAGAATTACAAGATGGTTACTGTTGTTGCAAGAGTTTAAAATCACTATTTTGGATTGAACTAGGAAACAAAATACAATTGCTGACTTTTTGTCTAGGATTCAAAATGATAATAATGCTGTACCTATAGAAGACAATTTCCTTGATGAATATGTTTTTTCAGTATCTACTAAATCACCTTGGTTTGTAGATATTTCTAATTATTTGGCTGAAGGGAAGTTACCATCATATTTATCTCCTAAAAAAAAGGAAAGTAATTCAAATTAGTGAATCTTATTCATGGATAAATGAAGAATTGTATAAAATAGGGCCATATTTGATCATTCGAAGGTGTGTTAGAGAAGATGAAGACTAGAGATATTGAAAGCTTGTCATGATAAGCCATGTGGAGGACACTTTGTTGACAAAATAACTTCCTACAAAGTCTTTCTCTTAGGATACTATTGGTCTTCCCTTTTTAAGGATGCCAAGGAGTATGTTAAGAGATGTGATAGTTGTCAAAGAATGGGGAAATATGTTCCCTCTAATGAAATGCCTCTACAACCTCATGTACTTATTGAGCCTTTTGAAAAATGGGCTTTGGATCTTGTTGGTCCAATCAATCCACCATTGAGATAAAAATGGTACATTCTTGTTTGCACTTATTATGTTACAAAATGGGTTGAAGATAAAACACTTCCTTTTGCTACCAAAAATCTTGTGGTTTCATTTATTTTCGATAATATATTTACTCATTTTGGTGTCCCAAGGGAAACTGTAATAGATCAAGGTACTCAATTCACATCCAAGTTGGTACAGAAGATAATGGAGGAGTACAAAATCAAGCATCGAAATTCCACTCCATATCATCCTCAAGAAAATGGACACGTGGAGTCCACTAATAAAGTAACTGAAGCAATTCTCACCAAAATTGTGCATCTGCATAGAAGAGACCGGGCTAAAAAGATTCCAGAAGCTTTATGGGCATATTGTACCACATGGAGAAACACTACAGAGAATACTCCCTATGAACTTGTTGATGGTAAGCAAGTCCTTTTTCCTATTGAGTTTCAAGTAAAAAATTTCAAGGAAATAGTTAAATTGGGTCTTGATCTTTCAAAATAACAAAAACAAAGAATGGTGCAACTAAATGAATTTGATGAGATAAGACAAGATGCAATCCAAAGAACCAATCTATTTCAAGAACAAAGATCTAGATGACATCAAAAATATATCAAAGAAAGAAAGTTCCAGCCAGGAGACTGGACATTACTTTTTGATTCAGAATTCAAATATTTTCAAGGGAAATTTCAAACTCATTGGCTTGGACTGTATGAGATTGAAACAATTTTTGGTAATGACATAGTTAGGATCAGAACTATTGATGAAGAAATAATCACCTTCTTTGTAAGATGTCATAGTTAGAATTTATCATAGGCCATTAACAAAGAAGTGTTTATCAATATCTGCAAGCAACGCTGATTTCAGTAAAAGGTATTTTCTTCTCTCTGACTTGACTCAGAAGCCTTTTCTCTATTATATATATATATATATATATATATAATATATTATATATATATATATAATATTAAATAGTATTATATATTACTATATAATTACTATATTACAGTCGCAAATATAGACTTCTTGTTTTTCATAAGGGAATGAATCGTTTCTTCAGAACACTACATTGCTGTATTTTACTCTATTTGCTCCATTTATTTGGGTTTATCCTAGACCATAATCTGTGGGGATAAAATATTTACTGTCCAAAACATGTCAACATTTGTTCAGTCATTCTCTATATCTATATTAATCTATATCTATATCTATCTATATCTATATCTACTTATATATATTTTATATATATCTATTATATTATAATAATATATATATTATATATATACTCATAAAAAATATAAAAAATGTATAAAACATGGAAACCAAGTAATTTTGGCATCCTAAATTTTCTTTCCCATTCTATTGTCTTTTTATCCCTCTTCTTATTTTTAGAATAATTAACTAAAAAATTAATGAGATTCTGCAGCTTCAATAAAATTCTACAACTAATGTTTGACAAGAACCACTAATTGGAGCAATTGAAGAAATGATCAAATCATCATCCTTGGAAGCACCTTAAGACAATGCAAAAAATGGAAAAATGAGATGTTATAATCATCAATTCAAAAGGTATGAAAATATTTAACTTAATAATAAGGGTTAAAACATTAGTATCAGAATTATATGGACGATATATCGCCGGTTCAAAAACCATCATTTCTGAAAGTGAGATGAAAATATCTTGTCATATCAAATAAAAAATCCGTAAACCGCTATTCATCCCTCATCATTACGCAACACTTGAGTCTCAAATTCCACATACATTGTTGAGATCGCCCAAATAATATTCATTCATACCCTAACGGTCACTTAACTTCACTTATTTTTCCTCTCACTCTTGTTCATACTCTCACCAAAAGCCATTATCTTGAAACCCTGACTCATACCCTATCAAGAAGCGAATTCTAAGGTGAAACTTCTCAACCATGGGCATCATAGTGAGAACATAACCAAATGGTAGAAAATTTATGGAAGGATATCCGCAGGTGAAAGAAACGCTGTAGAAATAACAATGGTTAGAGTTCATGGAAAAGTTTGATGGTTTTAACAAGGAAGTAACCAAATCATTTTCTAGAGCTTTTGATGGCATAAAGGTTGAAATTGGAGACATAAAGTTTTCACGGACAAAATCTCTTATTGCTGAAGCCATCAAACTATCAAGAATCCGGGAGAGATGGTTTAAGAACAAGGGCATTGAAGGAGAAGAATGGAAGACTTTCTTGAAAAACCTAGGTATGGATAACACTATTTTTAAGAAAGGAATTCCCAGTACAACACTTAAGGGTAAATGGAGAAATTTGTTGCTAGTAATTTAGAATTTTGTCACCCATGAAGGATATTTGGTTATATGTTCTTATACTGCATTTTTTTGATGATGCATTTTCTCAAAGAGAATGAAATCAATATTCCTTATTTTTTGTTATATAGCTTAAGGAAAATGTTTGGGAATGTTCATAAAAGGATCCAATTCATAGAAAACACCATGTATCACCACAGCCTTATAAAAATACTCATCAAATTTCATCTTGAAAGCATAGGAGATAATTGGGATAACTTCCTAGTTAGAAATCATTTTAAGGAGGAGGATCAAGAGCCACCTAGCAACAACAAAGAAAAGAGAGGAAGGAAGAGAATATTTGAGAATCCTATTAAAAACTTGCCTCAAAAACAACTACAAGAAATATATAATTACATTGAATCTATGGAGAAGAAATCCAAAGGAAAACCATCATTTTCTAATCAAGAAAAAGAAACTCAGTCTAGTAGCCCACAAGAACATCTAGTCATAAATATTTTGAAACATGACATCTTTGAGCTGGGGATGCTAAATAGACACATACAACAGGAGCATGAGGCCTTAAAGATAAAGAATGAGATTTAAATAACTAAGAATGATAATATTCTTTTGCATTTGGGCATGTGTTATAATAAAAACAAATAGTTAAAGCAAAAGAATAAGGTTCTTAGAGGAAAGGTGATAAATATGAAGTATAAAATCTTGATGAAAAGGCCAAGAATGGTAGTGGCTAAAAATAGGGTGAAGAAGATAAACCTAGATGTACTAGCTCAAGTATCACAAGAAATGTGGTAGTCCAATTCTAAATTTTTCATGAGGACATGCAATGGCCTCCAAGCGGGGGAATGTAGTGCCTCATGAATGCTTCATTTTGACACCCTCCCTTACCAAGTTTCCCTCTATTGACCATAATCATCAACTCAAAAGGCATAAAACTACAAGGTTTTTGGCACGGCAAGGTATTTAATTGTCTTATGTTTCATATTTAATAATGTTCCTTATTATTGAGTTAATGTTTCTATTAGCTACCGAATTCATGCAATTTTGCAACTAATGTATGTTTTTGTAGCCAACTCCAAGGTTTACAACGATCCAAGGTGCCAGCTAAGAAGAAAAAGATATGTATAGGTGGATATTGATCCACTCAATAATTCCCTCTTATCCATTTGAACCAGATCATTAAAGGATTATTCGAGTGCGTGGTCAAAGGGTGAAAGTCAACGTGTTGTTGAATAAGCGAGCAAGAGTCCAGAAATATTATGCTTCATGATTTGCTTTGCCAAATAGAAAATAGTGAGAAAATGATATTTTGATACCTGTTAGAAGATAATTTTAGAAGTCTGTTAGCTAATGGTAGACATAAAATCCTCAAACAATTATTTGACATAGGCTTTTATACATACCATGTAGCAAAACATGAACAAAGGTTGAATTTGATGTATGCGGCTGTGATGTTTTAAAAAATCCATTTTCTTGTTAATGAAGAATGAATCTTGATGCATAGATGACTGTGTGATTAGAGTTTTGTGACTGCTTGTTTGTGGAGGGCCCTTGCAAACAATGAAGGTTCTACATTTCTACATTTCCTTTTTATCATTTATTTCAATTATTTATATGCTCTATATTCATTTTGCAACATTGATTTTAATTAAATAGCAATAGAAAGATTTCACTAATGATGATAATTGTAGCATAGACACCTTTTATAGATTTATTTATAGCTTTCATTTCAAAAGAATTTCATATATTTCTTTACAATTTCATTTCAGAGTGTTTCATTTCAGAACATGAGGGATTTCCTTATATCTATATTTCAAAGTATTTCATTTTAAAGCATGAGTGATTCCTTTGTAGTTTTGTTTAGAGCATTTCATTTCTAAAACATTTTATTTCAAAGCATAAGTGATTGATAATCAAAAGATGTATGATTTTCATTTTAACTAGAGTTCAATTTCATTTTAGTTTTTATGGAAAGGATTGTTAGAACATTAGATGAATACTTCTGCTTTTAGAGATTAAATTTGTGTTCCAAATAGATTAGTTTGTTGTTTTTTTTTTTTTTTTTTTTTTTTTTTTTTTTTTTTTTTTTCGATAAGAGGGAAATTTCTTTAGTTTCATTTTACAAGTGTAAAGAGAATTTTTATTTCATTAGAAAGAAGTGAGCAAGAAAGTGATTGAGATTGAATATGTTAATTTCATTTTCTTTAAAGAGTAACATAGGAACACAAAACATCATTACAAATAATTTTCAATAACTCAATCATACATTAATAATCTAAAGGCTTCTAGCATATATAGTGCACTTGCACTTCACAAGTTTACGAACTCCGGTTGATAGTTTAGGTAATAATTTAAGACAATTAAATTGACAAACAATAACTTCATGGATTTCATTGAAATTTTGTTCATTCCCATATGAAAAATCAAAACAAGAAGGAAAATCAAGCTTAGGTTCGTCAATGTTGGAAGAATGATCAACAAATAATTCTTTATCATGATAAAAACTAATAGGTAATTTATTTGGATCAGCCTTTCTACTTTTTAGAACAATATTCATGTAATGAGAAGGTAAATTACTATAAGAAAAACTATCAAGATAAAGCGAAAAATGTGAATACGAAGAAATGAATGTACGAAATTCTCTGTTTTATATTTTCTTCATTACTAATTTCAGATCTTTTATCGTGGAGTTGATTAACTATGCTTTCTTGAAGAATATCGTTTGACTGCCCTGAATTTGACATTTGATCATCATGAAATAATTCAGAAATTTGTACATCAGGTTGCACATTGTTGGAAGTTTGAATTTTTTCTTGTATTTTCTGATCTATAATCTATTTTTCTGAATTTAATGCACAATGATTTTCAGATTTCAAGGAAACTTTTTCTCCAGGATTGTTTCTAGTATCTTCTCATATTTGAATAGTAAAAATTTCCATGATTTGTGATTGAGGTTCACTGACATGTGAAGGTGCATCCTGATCATTATTAACACTATAGGAAGTGTGCACTAAATGAATGAATTGATTGTACATAGTAGAGGCCACTTCATCATCATTAGTTTGTACCTCCATAGAATTCTCAATTATGCTAATAAAATTTGAAGAAGATTGAGAAAAGCTTGAAATAATTTCACATGGATTGTGAATGGGAGGAAGAGAGTAAATATATTCAAACCAATCTAATAATTCATCTCCGAAAGGTTTATCTTCAATTTTAAATCTAAAACAATTTAAATGAAATTTAATGGTAAAATAAATAAAAGACTTATTTTTGAACCTTTGTATATCTTCAATTTTGTCACATACTTGTTCATAGTAATAGACGTCAAATTTACAAAGGAAAATTGTGATAAATTGATCCCAATTGTGAATAGAGGCAATTGGAAGAGATTGACACCAGCTTTTGGCTTTTCCCAAGAATGTAAGAGAAAAAATATTGCATAAAATACCTTCATCAATTCCTTGAAAATCAGAATTTGTAAATTTTTGAATAAATTGAAAGACATGATCAAAAGCATAAGCATTCCTATTACTATTAAACTTTACTTGAGACAAGAGTCTTAATACTTCTGGTGGATTATTGGTAGATGCTTGTATGGAAATATAACTCCAAATGGGAAGTTCAAGAGGAGCCATTGTAATTAAAAAAAAAAAATTAAAATACAAAAAGCTCCAAAAGACAATAAGTATTCAGACCCTCCTTCTGCGGAAAAAATGTTGAAGGCTCACAAATCTCTGCCTACAACATTATAAGGGAGACCACCTAGTTGGGAACTTAGAGTAGCTCCTTTTTCGTTGAAATTGTGGTTTCTACTGGTTAAACTAGGTCTAGTTACCTTCTGTCTATCTCCACTGCCTTAAAATATGACTTTCACCTACCAGTAGAGAAGAGACATTAGATGAGCCCTCTTGCTAATCAGGCAAGAAAGTGACCCTTAAGCTGATCTGGGGCTCAGCCAAGCCACAATTGAATTTTTCCTCTTTAATAAGAGGACTTATAAGGATGTAGAATTAAATCTACATGTGAATTATTCCTAGAATGCAGGCAAAAGGAAAAGTATCCTAATCCTATCTTATTTAGGGAGATATAGATCTAACACAACCGAGAGCATAATATTTAAATGATTGGAGTTTAAATATATATAACTTATAATGAATATCAACCTAACAAAATAGTTCAATTAATTGACATTATGAATTCCAAAGCACATTATGTTTAGATATTTATTAACAGAAATAATTAATCAAAAACATTTAGGAAGTATTTCACAAAATGATGATGATTATCAAATCAATAACTTGAATGATTAAACAATAATATAAGGAAATAGTTCACAGAGTATTATTGTTTGTTAAATCAAAATTAAAAGATAGATTTCCGAGCAAATAGTTATTCAGAAATCAGAATTCAACCCACAGGAGAAAAGATAAAAAATAACATATTATTGAAGAAAACTACTCATATTGACAATAATGCACAAATATGAATAAAATGACACATTCTTAGATTCAGGGATTTTCCATGTGATTGAATTAATTTCCATTTCTAGTTTTAGTATTTCTTTACGTTCTTGAAAGCATTCCATTGTTTTGACCTTTTTCTAAGAAATGTTTTCTGAGTTGTTTATGAAATATTGATTAAGGTTATGAGTTCGAAGTTTAAATCATTTTCCTTTCAGCATATGTGTGTCTTATATGAATACAAACTTTGGTGATATAATAAAAACTATGTATGTAAACATTAAACTATAATGATTTTGTATATGAATGCAACTTGAAAATGATTGATTACAGGGATCATTTATGGTTCCTTTTCGAGATTAACAATTTTGATGGAATTTATCTTTCAACACATAGTTTATCTATTAATGTGACCAATATCTAAAAGGTTAAGTTCTGATTTTTGGATAGGCACAGTTATTTACAACGTGTGTTTCCTTTTCTGTAGTTACGAGATTTTCTTTCCATCTTTTACAATCATTTTCATTAAGCCTTTGTTTTGGATTTGGAGTCTCTTTATTAAAGTTCAAGCTTAAGTTTTTCCTCTTTGTTTTCATTTATTTCCAGCTATAACAAATTCATATTCAAGTGAAGGGTAATTGTTACAAGACTATCCTAGTGTAGGAACAATGTGTTTTAGTGCAAGAACAATGAAGTTCTAGTGCATGAACATCGAGTTCTTAGTACAGGAATAGGCCATTCTGGTATAGGAACATAATGTTCGAGTACATGAACAGAACATTTTAGTACAGGAACAGAGCATTCCTATACCAGAACAGAGTATCCCCGTGCAGGATGGAGACTCATTTCGGTATAGGCACATGGTTTCTCTAGTACAGGAATGAGACATCTTTAGTAAAGGACATGATTTATAAGTATAATAGAAGATCATTCCTTCTGTTATTTTTAATGCATTGGAGTTTTGATTACAGGAACATATTTATTTTTCCAACATTATTTTCAGATTGATTGCAAGGAATGCTTTAATTTTTCTTTTAAGATTTCTTTGCAAGTATTTTTCTTGAATTGAATCTAGGATCCAGAGTGGCTTGGAGTTGTTCTGCTAAAGGTTTTCTTTGATATTTCATTTCCTATTCTACAAAATTTAGTTAGAATGTTAGAAGTAGAATTTATAGAAGTTAAACCAGAAATCTTTGGCATTTCCTGTGCTATGCCTCTAAGCTTACATAGCAACAAGTTGACAAATTAAGTGCTGAAGGAGTTTACTGAAGTGTAACTCCGACACCCAACACCTTGGCTCCATGAAGAACCTCATCTGTGATGTCTTCCAAATATTCCTTTCCTTAGTGCAAGACATTATATTAGATTTGTACAAGTATAGGAGCAACACCAGGTTTTTGTATGAAAATTCTATGACGAATCTGTGTGCGAAAGGGGTTTTTAGGTTCCCCTCTAACCCAAATATAAAGGCCATGTTCTCGTCTCTACAAGGTATAATAAGACTTTTGCCACTTAACCTCATTCCTGGAAAATGATATAAAAGCCTGAAATTGAATATCTCTAATGAAAGGGACATAATTTTGTTCTCACTATTCTTCTATAAAGAAGTTGTGCATATATAACTCACACAAAAAATACTATGTATACTCATCCTATTTTTGAAAAATAGAAATAAAATCTAGTACATTCTCAAAATCATGTGGTTGTCTATATTGTATTTCTTTTACTTTAAGCAACAAAAGTCGCTCAAGGAAATATGAAGCATAATTTTGGGATGGGGACCTGCATGCCAAGTCATCTGAGTAAATAGAGAAAATATCCTTCATATTCTTTGTAACATTCTTGAGGCTGTCCTTTAAATCTTGGACCTTCTTTTCAGATGCTCTTATTTGTGCATAGGTCTCATCTTCTCTTGCTATGAATGCTTCAAATCATTGGAGTATCTCTTGATGTTCCCTTCGAGGCACTACTTCTCCCTGATATCTTACTATGGTCAACTACTATTCCTCCATAGTTTTATGAAAAATTTTAATTAAGGATTCTACAATCAAGGGAGTATAGGGAGGGACCTCTTCCATTTGTACCCCTTTGTCATAAAAAGTAAATGGTGGATCAGTATGAATTCCTAATCAAACAAGGGTAGGAGGAATGTCCATCGCCTGTACCTCGAGGTCAATCTGTGTTCCTTCTTCATCAACAACAAGAACAAGGTTTGTTTGAGTTTTGGATTCATTAAGGACAAATATAACATCAATCTGGACTTCCATTTCTTGAGTTTCCTACTTTATTTTATGCCTCCTCACATAATCTCTATGAAACTACTTTCTACCTTATAACCAATTCTTTAGTCGTTGCAATTTCATTTGTAGTTTCTTATTTTCACCCTTTAACTTGTCAATTTCGTTCTAGAGTTTTCCTTTTCCTTTCTTTCTCCTAAATTTAGTACCTATGATCATCTAAACGAGATAGGTAACAAATGCTGCTGGGGAGGGGACAACAACTACTATTTCAACTTCTTTAGCAATAGTTTCCTGAGTGGGTTTGGTTGTTGGTAAGATGACATGTTCCCTTATCATTATATCAGTACCAAACTCTAGGAGTTCCTTAGAAAAATCTATCTAAGGCTCAACTAAAAAGCCAATGCTAACATCTCATTCTTCATCAACAAAATTTTCAAAATACAGTGGAGTCATTGCCTCAAGAGACTAAGGCTCTAATAAAGTAGAAACTAGGTCTTTAGGACATCCTTGGGATGAAACAACTTCAAGATCATTATTCGAATCTAGGATAAAAATGGGTGCAGAATCAACTAGAGAGGTTACATCCAGTGAATTCGGTGATACCCCCTGGTCGATAGGACTATCAAAATGGACTGCAAGATCTTTCGTTGAAGTGGTCATAGTTTTTCCAATATTTTTCAATATCTAGTAAACTTTCTAGCCTTTCTAGTGCTTGGGCTATTGTTTTTTCTTGTTCCATACGATCTAAAGTTGATACATCCTGAGCTGGTTTTTCTTCTATTAGCTTCTCAAAAGGGTTACGAGAACTCTAACCATGCTTTAAAACTCTAGCAGACTTCCTCATTTTCTTAGGTAGGGAAGCTAAAACTAATGCCATCCTTTTCTCTGCTCTGTTAAGTTTTTGAGGTTTCTCAATCTGTACACTCTTTCACGCAATATTTTCTATCATGGAGGTTTCATTTAAGTTTTACTCATTGTCTCCCTCTGGCTACTTATCACTATCTGGAATGTCCCTAGATGTTCCAACAATTGTTTTCTTTTCCAAAGGAATGCCTTGTTCATCATCATGGTTTCCAAAGAACCCTTCCCAAGTATGTTGGACTTGGCTAAGACTTGTTATAACTAATATATTGATGAGTCCATGGTGACTTACAATTGTAGCTTGGCCCTTGGACCTCATTAATCCAGTAGCAGTCTCATGAAATACTAAATTAAGAAAATATGGGAGGTTTAGAGTTACCTTTTTCCTCAGGGATGCCATGAGTTTGAGATGACGCCCCCTTACCATGTTGTACCTTCCATCACAGTTGTTTTACCACTGGACAATCTCTACTATCTCCTTACATGGATCAGGTAATAAATTTGGGTTATACCCCTTCCACTTTCTAATCAATTCTTCGCTAGGATTTAAGAAAAAAAAGGATGTGTTTTGAAGAGAGGTGTATGTCTCATACCACTTTTCTCCTTCCATTGAAAACCCTGTCACTTTTTCTATCACGCTTTCATTTACTTGTACTTGTATATTTCTCACTACTGCTACTACATAGTCCAAACTCTTATTGAATTCCAATGCTACCATGTTGTTGAACCCCTGTAACCATTCAAAATATTCTATCCATCCGGATTGGATTAAGATGTTTCATACCTGTTCTGATATGTGTAGTTGCATGGGTTCATTTTAGATTGAATTCCCACCCATTTTTAACTATTCAATAGGGCGTAGTCTTACAATTTGGAAATAAGAAAATTCACAATGTATAATCATAGGAAGCTTGTACATAGTATAATAGTTTCGAAAACATGAAATGGTATTAAAAAATCCAAATAAAAGTCATCTACTAGTGCCAACTCACCCCCCAATAAGAGTAAAGGTCGTTCGCGGCCATTAATCAAAATTTGACAAGATGGCATGTTTGGCACACTTGAAAGATAATGGTACATTAATGGATTACAGTAAAGTGACCGTCAAAGGGATAAATAGAAATCATGATATATCTAGACACATGAGGAAATGATTATAATTTGTGTGCGGTAATGATATTGTGGTTTATTAAAACCCATAGAGGATGCAAAAAAAAATAAAGGCATGGGGAAATGTATACGAAAGACTAGATGGATGAAAGTAATGGTTATATCAAGCGTATCATTAGAGAAAATAAAGGATATTAATTTAGAATGATGATTTTCCCGAAAAAGAATATTTCTAGTATGTAGAATTATAGTGAAATGCTCATAAAGAACCAAACATCACCACATTCTCAAAAGGTTTTAAGAATGCCTATAATAAATTTAATGACCATTCTTGTTTTAATTTTGAAGGAACAAAAAGCCAAGCTATATTGTAATTCTTACTTTTATTTCAATACCATAGGCATGTGCTCTACTGCTAGTAGGCATCCATAGCCTCAACAGGGTTTCCTTTTTAACCCTTTGAGATGCCAGTGTCCCATTTACTAAAAGAATTTCTGAATTTTCTTGTTATGTATAATTTTTTGAAGTATTTATAGAAGGCCATCGTTTTGGTGTGGTGACTAGTTAACAACAATGCAATTCACTAGAGCTATGTAGGTTTTAACCCCGTACAGAAATTACCTGCATACGAATTCTAAATCACAGGAAAAATAAAAATGCGAGAGCATAACACATAAAACACATATACACAGAGAT
>APFE031330459.1:0-55603 GCA_000404065.3 Pinus taeda | reverse complement strand
TGTTCTTGTTTTCCCAGATGGCGAGCTCTTTGTCTGATGTAGGCTTTTCTGGGTCATTGTCTCCTTCTCCGACACACACTCCTTTCCACAGCTCATTGAAGATGAGGGTGTGTTGTACCATCCGGGACCAGTCAGGATAGTTCTCCTTGCCAGTGAGAACTATTCCTATCATAGAGATGATTGAATGCATTCTGTAAAAAATTACTTCTGCTGATATAAAAAACTTTTGCTGATATATTAATACTTCTGATGGCGAGAAAAAAATTTGCTCTTAAAAAACTTCCGCTGCTAAAAAAAAATGATTTTGATATGGAAATATATTCAAAATCATTCAAAATTCTGCTACGCCATTATTGATCATTGAAATGAATACATATATCACCATATATATATATCACCGCAAAAAAAATGTTTGAGCGCTTGCTGCCACTGTAATATATATTGCTACATAAATAAATGCGTGCTTGTGTTACCACTCTCAATTGGAGCACGCTATCACCTTATCACATGCTATCACTGTATATCAATCAACATTAACTAGGAATCTGTTTTGGCACATAAGCGCACTGTTATGTGGGGCGGACAGTCAATATACCATTACACATAGTCAATATATACACAGTCAATATACCATTACACACAGTCAATATATCGATTCACCTCAATATACCATCGATTCACCTCAATATATCATTAATATCTTTCTGAAATCGCATTTTTTTATTTTATTTTTATAAACAGGAATTATGAACGGCATTTGAGCATGAAATGGTTAAGCCTGTGTAATAGGGGATGCTGACAGAATTACAACTCCTAAAGCATCAAACTGTGTGTCCTAAAATAACGGAATCAAACCGCATCTCCTCGCCACTAATGAAGTTAACGCCATCATGGGTAGGACAATCCAGTCTTGGTGAGTGCGTTGGTTAACTCCCCACAGGTCAGGGTTTCGATCTACGCCAGTCGACGTTCTTGGCAAAATCTTTCCATGGTAGTGGGACTCGCATCCGTCGACTGAGGCATAGCTACAGTGGCATTTCCAACATTTTCAGTGCACCTTCCACTGATACTAGATGATTAAACAACGCTTTCACCAGAAGGGATCGAACAACCCTCTAAGTACCAGACGGGTCTCGAAGATGAGCGCAGGAGAGCTAGTTCGAAGATAATGAGGGGATATCTGACCGTTTTCAAAAAATTAAACCAAAACAGCACATAGCACCCAAGTTTGGGCTCCCAATTCTACATGAACCAGGGAGACTGAGGACGAAAGCGGTACACCTCTCCAAGAATTTGGTTTAATAGAGAAAATAATAGCGATGAATACCTGTCAGGCCAGGCGTTTCACTCAGCAGTGTGGGTAGGCAGCGTGCGTTTCACTTCAGGTAGCGTGCGTTTCAGCTCTGACACCATTTGGTATGCAGCTTCAGACAGGCAAGCGTTTCCTTCAGGTGTGGGATAGAGGAGCAGAAGGTAGACAGTGGACAGGAGTTACAAAGCAATGGTTAAAAAAAAAACCTGGGACCTATGCTCAGATACCATGTCAGGCCAGGAGTAACTCCAGAAAACTAATGCATTTATTCATTTAGCCAGCTATCTATTATATACATGAATGTGATTGTTCAGTTCATCTTCTCGATGACTGTTCACATTTAGTTCCCCAATCATGAGGATAGGTGTCCAACACATTTGCTAAATTATATATATATATTTTATATTATATATATAATATTATATTATATATATTATATATATATATATATATATATATATATATATTATATATATATATTTATTATATATATATATATATAATATATTATATATATTATATATATATTTTTATATATAAATTAATGTTATAAATAATAACGAGGAATTCATCATGGAGGAGGTTATTAGAATTGCAATGATCTCAAAGCCCTAGGAAATTGGCGGGGGGAGAGCCACTTGGCACGAATCTAATTTTTTAAATTTATTAAAAGTCAATACAACCTAACAAACTCTGTAACACACTACAACCCTTTATAAGCATTCAGACTAAGCATATCCTGAGCATATTTTCTTGAGAATCAATCTAAGCCATCAATTAAAAAAAAAGTCAACACATTGAATACCATGGGTCAATACCATGGATTCTTAAAACCATGAGTCATTTTTATTTTTTACTTTTATTTAATTTTTGTATGGTTATTTTTATTTTATTTTCATTTTATTTTCACTGAGTTAAAATGTTTACATTACATTATACATTTCTAGCAAACTAGGCATTAGATCTAGCTCAATGAAAGAATTTGTAACACCTTTGTGTTGCATCATATTTACTTTTATTTTTACCAAGTTATACTGAACTTATAAACTTTTAAATTCACTCAACATGTTGTTAAAAGAAGTTAAGGCTGGAAAGCCAAGTATCATGACATTTTGTTTAAAGAAATTAAATAGGGTTAATTAAGAAAAAGGATTAAATACAAAACAGTTATGAACTGTGGAACAATTACAAATAGTTGCCACCACCTTTCTACAAAAGGGAAAAAGGAAAGGGCAGCAGGGGTTGCAGAATTTTTTTCCCTGGGTTGGGTTGTGATATCAGTGGGAAGGTTTGAATTATGGCAAACAATTGAGTGGGTATGCGACTTGAGGCTGGACGGTAGTCCTGACGCCCAAGATACCTAACTGCTTTTATTCTAACTGTGAGGAGCAGGAAGTGCTCGGTGGGGGACCGTGGATGTGATTTCTAGGTCCAAGGTTGGGTGGTGAGACCTTCCAAAAATAACAGATAAGTATTCAAAGGATTTTAATTATTACAGATAGTAGATGGTGTGCATTAGGAGTAATGGTCTCGTTTTCTGGCTCCTAAGCTAGATACCGATAAATATGTATAACATTTTGTATAACAGTTACATTCTTTTCAAGAAGAAATTAGATGCCATAGTCTTTTCGCTAGCTTTACATTATGATTAAAGCTAAACTATGCAGTATTATAATTTACAACTCTAAAAGATAATACAATAAGTACAATAAATACAATAATGTACATTAAATACAAATTACCGTGAAAGAAGTACTCAAAACAGGATTGAAAACTGGAATTGATATTATATATATTATATATATATATATATATTATATATTTTATAATATATATATATATATATATATATATATATATATATATAATATATATATATATATATATATATAGTTTTATCTCAGACTTAACATATGTTTGCAATTCAAATACGCATGTAGGCCTTACTATTATGCACATACTTAAGACTTAGCATTCATACAACACCCTTCATTATGCATGCATTTTTTATATTTACAAATAGGTATCGCCATTAGAATTGATGAATGAAAGTAATATTATATATATAGAAAGTCCCAAGAACTAAAAAATCTGAGAAACATTCCTTTGTTCTGAACCCTCGGTTCAACCATTCCATTCATACAGACACATTCTTACTTCTATGATTTTGCTCAGATAGCCGGTTGCCATGGCAAGGGTCGAGGTTTAGCAAAGATTGTTCATAACCTATCAAACATTCATTATAACCAAAAAATAATAATACATAATCATATCTGGTAGCACATGCATTTTAAGCAACATTCTTAAATAGTTCAACTCGAAAATATTCGGGAATGTTCAATACAATTCAGGCAGCCAAGCTGCGAACCCAAAACAGATACAACCTATCGACATAACTTAATTCTTAATAGTTGGCGAATTCTGAGTACTGTGAGGGTTTGGCTGTGCTGAGAGCCAGCAAACCCTTCCACCCCAAAAATGGAGCTGAATCTAATATACTAGACAAGCAGATTATTGATTCGGGTGACCAACTGTTATAGACATATTTGGGCACTGCGACCCCAATCACATATGTCAATAAACCAAGGGCTCTTAGACCCCTAAAAGTGTTGTTTCAAACCCTAAAGGATCAAGGTCAACTGATTACATCATTTCCCAGAAGTTCTCCCTGAAAAACTACTCAGAACTGGTCAAAACTGGACCATACAGACTGCTCCATGCTGAGGGTGCGATGCATCTCACCTCTTACACACGTGGGGTGTGATGCATCTCACCTCTTACACACGGGGGGTGCAATGCATACTGTAAAGCCCTTCTGTAGGGTGCAATGAGCAAGAGCAGACAAATGGCAGAGGCAATTTGCTAGGTGGAAACTTAGAGACTTCTAGAAACTGTTCATATGACACTTTCCTCTCTAAATTTGCCCAGGGATGAGTAAGAGATCATGAAATTTGCAAGTGGAACCAAGAACTATCAGTGAAATGACACCAATCAAAAACCTAGAAGCTAACTTACCCCCCTGCAAATATCTATATATGGATCCCTCATCCTAGAGATCCAGAGGTTGGAATTTTGTATTTTGTAAGGAAGTGTTGTTGGTTTCTCTATGAGACATCGTATTGTTGGGTGATCTAGCTTTTAATGAGGTGAAGAGGGCTTTCATGCTAGGAGGATGGCGCTAGATTAGACAGGTGGGTTGTAATCCTCTCTTCTATTTCTATCAATAAAGTTATTTGAGTTTTCCTCCATATACTTGTGTATTTTTGAATCTTATATTTATGTATGCATTTATATGGTTAATGTAATTTTGATTATACATTATTTATGGTATCATAGATCTCTATGCTTTGATGGTATTTTATTGCTTTGCCTCTACAGGTGTTCTTTGAAGCGGGACAAGTGAGAAAGGAGTGGTGAAGCTCTATCAAAGGAGAGAGGAAACAAGCAAGGAGCCAAGCGAAAGACTAAGGTTGGTGCTCTTTGCTTCTTTCTTATCTATCTCCCATAAAGGAAAACACAAGTTACTTTGAATTGTTTGTTTCTAAGATAGCTACCCATCTTAGTGGGACTAGCATATCTGAATAGACACTAGTTTTCCTGGAACCACCAACCTGTCAACAACAGAGGAATTTGGCTCAGGTAGAGGCCCTTCTCGGAATCTCATTAAATCCGAAGTCAGGGTCGAGGGTATACCTGAATGCCATCAAGAAACTCGTTAGAGGCAATCTTAGGGTCAAGTAGCTGCAAATAATTCTCAAATGTAGTTATGATAATGATTAGATACTTGTGAGGAATGATGCCATAGTTGGAACCTTCATGCTTAAAAGCCACCATCTTTTTTCAACCGCAGCTACCAGAGGAAATGAAAGGAGAAGGGAGCATCCTAGATTAAACAAACCTGGTCTCTGCGACAGAGAGGTATCTCTGTTCAGCCCTCGGGGTTGAGGAAGGAGCCGAGACCTTCCTTCTGAGCATACCTACAAACATCATAGTGGTCAGTATAGGTGAGTTGAGTAGGTAGTTGCATTATCAATTCATAAAAACAATATGTGTATAGTGGACTACCTCGTTGTTGTTGCCCACCTAAAGGCAATATCCATTTTCTTCCTGAACCAAAGGAGGGCATGTAAGGACAGAGGTAGAAACCCTCATTCCCATTTCCTTCACCCTATATATTCTGGAGTTTCCCTCTCTCATCAGACAAACGAAATGGAATGGAATGGCGAGGTTAGGGATTATTCCAGGTTAGAGTCCCCATGTCTGAGCCACTTGCAATGGGTCAGACGCAACATTCAAGACCTCTGCATTAATCAGATTCAAGTGGAGGAATCATCACCCCTACCAAGGAGAGGACAGATGGAGTGCAACTAGGAGCTTGAATGGATAGCAGTGTAAATGTTTTGGTGTTACATTTATGTCAATCTTTAATACGTGCCAATCCTTGTATCTCTAATGACCCCTTAAACTTTATATATTCTATGCAATGAATGGGGTAAGTTATAAAGTTGTTTATGGTAATTATGAGCGAATTGTTTTTTGTTTTCGAGGTGTGACAAATGGTATCAGAGCCCAGATTCATGCACTAAGGCTTCTGAGTTAGATAGTATACAACATAATTTTTTGTTGTTGTTATGCTTAAAAATGTACAATAAACAATTGAGTTGTAAATGTGAACATAGAGACAAAGGCATAAGTTTGCAGCCAACATGCAAAGGAGCCCTAGGATCCCAGACCTGCCGAAGGTGCCTTATGTAGAGGCTAATCCGGATATATGGATACAACTGGGAGAAGAGTCTCGACAAGCTAATGATGTGCTGCTTGAAATGGTGTAGCAGCTACGTGCAGAGATGATAAATTTGAGGTCTGATAATGAACACATGAGGCAGGAGCAAGAAAAGATTCTTAAGAGTTTGTCTGACCGCCAAAATCAGCTAGGGCCAAACCCCAGTACAAAGGACAAAGAAAGAATACTAACAACTCAACATGGTGAAGGTAATGTCAAGTCAGCAGAGGGACATAAGGAGGACAAAGAAGGGCATTTAGATAACGTGTCAGAGAGAAGGAAAACCAAAAAGCAAGAGACAGAATTGCAGGGTGAATTTAAGAAAAGAAAACCATCACTGTTCGAAGGAGAATCCGAGGAGGCCGCCGAAGTGTGGCTGATTGATATGGGGAAATATTTCCAAATTTATGAATACATTGACAAGCTCAAAGCATGTTTAGTAGTTTATCAATTACGAGGAAAAGCCACTCTCTAGTGGGAAGAAATAGAGACAGTGAGAAAGATTGATGAAGAACAAGTGATAATGGAAATAATTCCAGAAACACTTTAAGGATAAATACTTGACTGAGTGTTACTATGATGAAAAAGTAAAGGAGTTCCATGAAATAAGGTTGGGAACCTTGACTATAGACGAATATGTGACAAGGTTCACCTCCTTGTTACGTATGTTCCATACATGTAGGAGGAGAAAGCAAAGATTCAACGATTTATTAGCAGTCTGCCCAATTTCATGAAGGAAAAATTGGAATTTGACTATCCAAGGTCAATGGATGATGTGATGCGTAAGGCCCATATCTGTTACCAACAGATGGAGTAGAGAAATAAGGTACCCAAAGGAAATTCAAGCAAAAAATTAAGGAATCTACCGCCTAATAGACAACAGAAATTTGGAAATGGACGGAATAGTCAGCAGAGAACCTTTGGAAAGTTTTCTAGGAATCCACCAAAATTTCCAGCATACCCTGATAGCAAATAGACAGAAGGTATTAATAAGCCTATGACTGAATAACCACCTAAGCCACCTCTGCTATGCTCGGGCTGTGGAGAATCACACTATTATAAGATCTTCCCACACAAGGCCAGAACTGAACAGTTGTCCAATATGCAAGAAGCTTCTACAATTGGAGATATACCAAGAAGTATGCCCATAATTAATGTCACATTGGACGACCATCGGGCAGAATACCAGCCCACTATGATCGAGTGTGAAGGTATGATTGCTAATCAACCTGTTTCTGTTTTATTTGATCCAGGCGCTAGCCTGAGTTACATTAGCCCCAAGGTGGTAGAAAAATGTTTGCTGCCCAGTAGAAAATTTAAGAAATCGTGGCTAATACAACTAGCCACCGGAGCTAAGAGGAAGGTGTCTTTCAAATTAGAAAATTTCCCTATCATAGTTTCACGGTAGCTCATTCATGCTGATATGAAGATATTACCCCTAGGTTCCTACGATGTATTGATAGGAATGGACTGGTTAGAAGGAAGTTGGTCCTTAGTGGATTGTAAAAAGAAATCTGTTAGCTACCTTATAGAATTGGGACAAATAAACGAAATTCAAGGAATCCTGAAAAGCAGGAAATTACACCCCAACACTTCTAAATAGATAGGAAAATGCATTAGAAAAGGCTGTCAGATTTACAATGTTCACGTAAGATATTCTAATGACAGAAATAAAATGACTTCTTTAGAAAACATACCTATAATCCAAGAATTTGAGGATGTTTTTCCATAAAATATTCCCGGATTGCCCCCTAGATTTTACTATCGAACTCGAACCTGGAGCAATCTTGGTTTCAAAAGCCCTTTATTGCATGAGTGTCCCTGAGCTAACGGAACTTAAAATGAAATTGCAAGAGCTTCTACACAAAGGGTACATTCGTCCCAGTGTATCACCATGGGGAGCCTCGGTACTATTTGTTTGAAATAAGGATGGGACTTTAAGGTTGTGCATTGACTACCAGCAGCTAAGCAAACTCACTGTCAAAAATAGATATCCCTTACCTCAGATTGACGATTTATTTGACCAAGTTCAGGGGGCCATCGTATTATCTAAGATTGATCTAAAATATGATTATCACCAAATCCGAATAAAGGATGAGGACATCTGTAAGACTGCCTTCCGAACTCACTATGGCCATTACAAGTTCGTAGTATTGCCTTTCAGCCTTACAAACGCCCCAGCTACTTTTATGAGCCTGATGCAAAATATATTTCAACCTTTCCTAGATAAGTTTGTACTAATTTTTATAGATGATATTTTAATTTATTCAAAAATCAGGAGGAACACGAACAACATTTAAGAATCGTGTTGCAAATCTTGCGAAATAATAAGCTATATGCTAAATATAGCAAATGCGATTTTTACAAAGATAAAATTTAGTATTTGGGTCATGTTATATCAGCTGAGGGCATAGCAGTCGATTCAGAAAAGATAGAAACAATGATGGAATGGACAGCCTCAGAAAATGCTGCTGATATCCAATCCTTTTTTGCCCTCGCAGGTTATTACCATCGATTCATTAAAAAAAATTCAAAGATAGCTTTTCCTATGACCTCCCTACAAAAAAAGGGTGTTCTTTCCTTTGGACAAAAGAATGCCATCAGAGTTTTGAGTAGCTGAAGCAGTTACTCACCACGACACCGGTATTGAAGGAAGCAGATCTGGAGAAATCATTCGTTGTTTGCACGGATGTGAGCAAGGAAGCAGTTGGTGGGGTTTTAACTCAAGAGGAAAAGGTCATTGCATATGAATCCTGCAAATTGAAGGACTATGAACAACAGTACTTTGCTTATGATCTAGAGTTAACCACGGTTGTACATGTACTTAAAATGTGGTGGCACTACTTTTTACGGAATAAATTTCTACTGTTAACTCATCATAGCAGTTTAACAAAATTTTTTAATCAGTCAAGTTTGAATGCTTGGTTGGACTGCATTTCTAAGCGAGTTCGACTTCAATATGAAACATCTTAAAGGAAAGGAAAACAGAGTGGATGATGCATTAAGTAGAAAGATGCATTGTGTCTACGAGATACAACTCAGTCAGGTACAATCTAACCTCCCTGAAATTATCAAGGAAACATCCCTCAAGGACCCAGAATATGCTTTTCTATTGTAGCAAGCAGCAGAAAACCGAACAAAGGGAAAACAGTCTGATTATGATATAATTCTTGAAGAATTTCTAACCTTCAGGAACAAAATTTATGTTCCCAATCAAAATTATGTTAAGCAGTTTTTAATGGATGAATTTCACAGGAAGCCGTATGCCACCCACCCAAGATATCAGAAACTTTTAACAGCTATCCAAAAAAGTTACTTCTAGCCAGGATTAAGAAAGGATGTGGCAAAGTACTTATCCAAGTGTTTGGAATATTAGTTAGTAAAGGCAGAGCATCAGCATCTGGTGGGTCTCCTACAACAGTTACCCATTCCTGGGTGGAAATGGGATATGAATTACTTTAGATTTTATTACAGGATTACTCCGCACGAGAAAGAAACATGATTCAATTATGGTGGTTGTGGATAAGCAGAGTAAAAAAAACCCATTTTATACTGGTGAAATCCACTTACAAGACAGTAGAGATAACATATATATTCATGAAGGAAATCTTCCAATTACATGGGATACCTTGGGTTGTGATTTCCGACAGAGATGTAAAATTTACATCCGCTTTTTGGAAAACCCTTTTTGCGGGGTTGGGTACTCAGATTGAATTCAGTACCACTTACCATCCGCAAACAGATGGCCAAACGGAACGAGTAAACCAAGTCCTTGAAGATATGTTAAGAATGTTCGTTATGCAGCAACCCCACAAGTGGGAGGATTACCTCCATTTAGTAGAGTTTGCGTATAACAATGGCCATCATGAGTCAATGGGAATGAGCCCTTTTGAGGAATTATATGGAAAGAAGTGTTGGGTACCCACCGACTGGAATAACCCGGTTAATAAGCTGGCACTGGGTCCAGATATGTTAGCTGAAATGGAGGCCAGAGTGGAAAAGGTTCGCCAGAACTTAAGGGGAACACAAGATGGGTAGAAGGTTTATGCAGATAAAAAGAGGACTCATAAATAATTCCAAATAGGGGATCATGTATACTTAAAAGTTAAACCCCGGAAGAGCACTCTATAGTGGAAGGGTTGCGCTAAGCTGGCACCATAGTATTGTGGATCATTCCAAATACTGGAACGAATCGGACCAATGGCATATAAATTAGCACTTCTATGCCACATTCAAGTTCACAATGTCTTCCATGTATCATTACTAAAAAATATGTATACAACCCTCAACATATAATTAAATGGAAAAACATACAGGTAATAGGAACAAATAAATATATGAAGTTGAGATTACGGTTTTGCGCAAGTCGAACTATCAATTATGGTTTGTGCAGGTTGAGCTCGAGGGAGAGATCCTAGAAGAGCCACTTTGTATTCTAGATTAGAGAGAAACCATCTTACGAAAGCGAACCACCCCCTAGTTTAAAGTGCAATGGATGCACTTTGGCGTGGAGGAGGCCACTTGGGAAGAGGAGGAGGTCATGTTGCAGGCCTATCCAACATTATTTTCTTAGAAGAACATCGAGGACAATGTTCCTCATAAGGGGGGAGAGTTGTAACACCTTTCTGTTGCATCATATTTACTTTTATTTTTACCAAGTTATACTGAACTTATAAACTTTTAAATTCACTTAACATGTTAAAAGAAGTTAAGGCTGGAAAGCCAAGTATCATGAAATTTTGTTTAAAGAAATTAAACAGGGTTAATTAAGAAAAAGGATTAAATACAGAACAATTATGAACTCATGGAACAATTACAAACAGTTGCCACCACCTTTCTCCAAAAAGGAAAAAGGAAATGGCAACAGGGGCTGCATAAATTTTTTCCCTAAGCTGGGTTGTGATACCAGTGGGAAGGTTTGAATTATGGAAAATAGTCGAGTGGGTATGCGACTTGAGGCTGGACAATAGTCCTGACACCCAAGATACCTAACTGCTTTTATTATAATTGTGAGGAGCAGGAAGTGCTCGGTGGGGGATCGTGGACGTGATTTCCAGGTCCAAGGTTGGGTGGTGAGACCTTCCAGAAAGTTTATTGATTGCACAGAATAAATAACTCTGGACATATAAGTATTCAAAGGATTTTAATTATTACAGATAGTAGATGGTGTGCATTAGGAGTAATGGTCTTGTTTTTTGGCTTCTAAGTTAGATACTGATAAATATGTATAACATTTTGTATAACAACTACATTCTTTTACAGAAGAAATTAGATGCCATAGTCTTTTCTCTAGCTTTACATTATGATTAAAGCTAAACTATGCAATATTATAATTTACAACCCTAACTAATACTTGCTATTAAAGACAGATGTAATCACTGTAGAGTTACAATTCCTTCCCAGACCTTGCTAATTGTGTATATTCTGGGATGGAACAATCTAAATCATTTGTACATTAAATACAAATTACCATGAAAGAGTTACTCAAAGTAATCATTATTTTCCTGAACAAGAAAGGCCTGAAACCTCGAGCATAAAAATACTTCGATTGTAAACAAGATTCAAAACTATATATATATATATATATATATATATATATATATATATATATATATATATATATATATATATATAATATATATATATATATATATATAAGTTTATCTTTAGACTTAACATATGTTTTTAATTCAAATACTTATGTCGATCTTACTATTATGTACATACTCAAGATTTAGCATTCATACAACACCCTTCATTATGCATGCATTTTTTATATTTACAAATAGGTATCGCCATTGGAATCCATGAATGAAAATAGTATTATATTTATAGAAAGTCCTAAGAACTAAAACATCTGAGAAACATTCCTATGTTCTGAACCCTCAGTTCAACTGTTCCCTTCATACAGGACACATTCTTACTTCTATGATTTTGCTTAGATACCCAATTGCCATGGTAAGGGCCGAGGTTTAGTAAAGATTGTTCATAACCTATCAAACATTCATCATAACAAAAATTAATAATGCAAAATCATATCTGGCAACACATGCATTTTAAACAACATTCTTAAACAATTCAACTCAAAAATATCTAGGAATGTTCAATACAATTTAGGCAGCCAAGCTGCGAACCCAAAATAGATACAACCTATCGACATAACTTAGCTCTTAATAGTTGGCAAATTCCACGTATGGTGAGGGTTTGGCTGTGCTGAGAGCCAGCAAACCCTCCCAACTCAAATATGGAGCTGAATCTAATATACTAGACAAGCAGATTGTCGATTCGGGTGACCAACCTATCAACAACAGAGGAATTTGGCTCAAGTAGAGGCCATTTTCGAAAGTTCATTAACTTCGGAGTCAGGGTCAAGGGTATACCTGAATGCCATCAAGAAACTCTTTAGAGGCAGTCTTAGGGTCGAGTACCTACAAATAATGCTCAAATTTAGCTATGATAATGATTAGATACCTGTGAGGAACGACGCCATAATTGGAGCCTGCATACCTAAAAGCCACCATCTTTTGTCAACCGCAGCTACCAGAGGAAATGAAAGCAGAAGGGAGCGTCCTAGATTAAACGAACATAGTCTCTACGATAGAGAGGTATCTTCGTTAGGCCCTCGGGGTTGAGGAAGGAGTCGAGACCTTCCTTCTGAGCATACCTAAAAACATCATAGTGATTAGTATAGCCGAGTTGAGTAGGTAGTTGCATTATTAATTCATAAAAACAATCTATGTATAATGGACTATCTCGTTGTTGTTGCCCACCTGAAGGCGATATCCATCTGCTTCCTGAACCAAAGGAGGGTACGTAAGGATAGAGGTAGAAACCCTCATTCCCATGTCCTTCACCCTGTGTACTCTGGAGCTTCCCTCTCTCATTAGATAGATGAAATGGAATGGAATGGCGAGGTTAGGGATTATTCCAGGTTAGAGTCCCCATTTATGGGCCGGACGCAACATCCAAGACCTCTGCATTAATTAGACTCAAGTGGAGGAGTCATCACCCCTACCGTGGTGAGCACAGATGGAGCGCAACCAAGAGCTTGGACGGATAGTGGTGTAAATGTTTTGGTGTTACATTATGTCAATCCTTAATACACGCCAACCCTTGTATCTCTAATGACCCATTAACCTTTGTATATGGTATGCAATAAATGGGGTAAGTTATAAAGTTGTTTATGGTAATTATGAGTGATTTTTTTTTGTTGATTCGAGGTGTTACAAAATTACATATTTCTCTCATATTAAAAATGTTTGTTTGTTTGTTTGTTTGTTTTTTTTTTTTTTTTTTAAAATTTAATTTTAATTTCAATTACTTTATCTCTTTATTAAATGCAAAATAAAAGTGAAATCCGAAATATTTTACTTATGGTAGACATTGATTTTTGAAGTAATGTTTATCTATTTATTTTTTTAAGTAACGGTAACACACAACATTTTTTCATCTATATATATATATATATATATATATAGATAAAATTAAATGTAAAGTTACGTGACATCTCCCTCTTGTATTGGGCTATAGAGCGTGTCGCGCAATATAGTAATGTATTTCCCCATAAAAAGATAAGATATTGACAAATTTCATAAATGCATTAGCTACCTAATCTATTTGGATGTTAGAGCACTATTTTCCATACATACTGATAGAACTCTAGCGAGTTAACATATTTTGTGAAACCATTAACTACCATTTGTCATTTTTTTATTAGCAAAATATTTTATATTTAATTATAGAGATTGAGAAGTAAGACTATTTTAAATTAATTTTTTTGATAAAAATCATAAAATTATTATTTTTTTTTTTTTTTTGTAAAGTTTTTGGTAGGGACTCTCCGGTTTTCATGTCCCATTACATACCCCACTAACGGGGAAAGGGTATGCCACAAACTTCGGTTGATGAGACTTCATTTCCACAGCCATTGCTGCTTGAACTACCCCAATGTGACAAATTATAAAATTAAATTAATTATTTTATTAATTAATTATAATTTTTTTTTATTTATTTTTAGAATTTTGATAATATTATATTTTAAAAATAATTTAAAATATTCAAATACAAACTAATAAATCAATTTCAATTATTTTACTATATTTAAATTAAAAATATAATTTAAAAAATTACAATTTTAAATAAATTTAATATTTAAAAAATAATTAAAATATATAATCAATTTCAAATATTTTTTATTATATTTTAAACTATATTAATAAAAAATTAAGAGAACAAAAACTAAAAAATTTCATGTAACATAAAAATCCACTTACATGAATCGTAAAACAAATTGTAATTCATGAATCGTCCATTGGCATTGGGTCCTTTCCTTTCCGACATTGTGGAGGTGTTTTCTCATGCACATTATTGTAAGTAAATAAGCTTCGGCTATTGCAAATTGCATTATTATAATAAATTAGAAGAAGGACCAGTCAAATTTAAATAATGTGTGTTTTTTTAATTCATGGTTATTATTTATTTTTATGATAAATTTACTAAAGTCATGTTAAATATTAAAATAATTGTTTGAAAATTTACTTATAATAGTTGTTCATAGGAATTATATTTAATATAATTTTATAAAATAGTAAAAAAAAATCGTTCTATTTTATTTTAGTTTGAAAGGGAAATTTTTATATTAGTGTTTAATGTATATTTAAAAAAAAAAAATTATAAAATTATCTTTTCTTATGATATGTAAATATTTAAAAGGATTTGATTAACTTAATTTGATATTTATTTTGGTAAAGTGTGTTTGTAACTTGTAATATTTTAGATAAGATTCATCTTAACTCGGGATCTACCAAGCTTCTAGCTAGATCAAATCTCTTTTCATTCTAAAAGATGTTTGCATCTATAGAGATTTGATTCCTCTGGACACTTAGTAGATCCATAGTTAGTTACGATAGATCTAGGCTGGTTTAACTATTAATTATAAATATAAATATAATCATTAATATTATGTTTTTTATTTTATTTTTACGAGGTCAAAATATTAAAGATTACAACATCTCTACCATACTGTACTGGGATCAAATGTTTCCATAGGAGTTAATATTATTTAAGAACCTCAAATACAAAGAATTGTTTTAATAAAAAGTGGCCAATGGTGTGGGGAAATACTAACTAAAATCTAATATTATTACATTTTACCTAATATTTCCCATCATATTTCAACCTAAATATTACATTTTACTCAAATATTGGGAAAAATATAATATTATATTTTATCCAATATAACCTAGTAAAAAATGGATGGAGGTAGGCAAAAACAATAGACTAGTACAACCACATAAGACTTCATAAATATAACCAAAAAAACTATTGCAACAGGAAGAATGTCTTACCAATGCACACATTTACTTGATTAGCCATGTATAAAAAGGTTATGGGTCAACTTAAACTTGAGGAAAAAAATAAAATTACACATCTTATTGTAAAATGAACCATTTTGCTAAATAAAATTTGGTTATATATAAATGAAAGCTATAAATAATAATGATGAACTAATCATGGAAGAACTTATTAGAATTGGAATAATCTCAAATCTCTAAGAAATTGGTGGGTGGAGAGCCACTTGGAGGAATCTAATTTTTTAAATTTATTAAAAGTAATGGACCATTTTGCTAAATAAAATTGGAGTAGTCTACTTGGGCGGAGGAATTGCTCGTTTTCCGTCGCCGCCCGGAAAATTGTCCAGCTCCGGCCGCCAGCAATCCCTTCGCCCTCCGCCACGCTCCCCTGGCTCCGCCACCCCTTCCTCCGCTCCGCATTCACTCCCTGATTTACTCAAGTGCCCCCTTCCTCCGCTCCAGGATTCACTCCCTGATTTTTCCACGCAGATCGAATCATTGCTGGCATCCTGAAATTTCCGATCGCGATCTGCTCGCTCACATTCCTCCTCGACTAGGCGCCTCCCGCTCTGCTGCTCGCCACCCAGGTCAGACTGGACTAACGCACCAGGTTTGTTCCGCTGTTTAAATTTCAATTCTCTGCAAATCCCAAATAAACCTGATCTGTATCATTGTGCCGTAAAAAAATATCTGCATTGATAAGTAAGTATTCGAGCTTTTGGAACGGGACGCTTTCACTAAGTGCTTGGAGGTCAAAGGTAAGATTAATCTCGATAAAGATGAACTTGGATTCAGGGAAATTTAGCATTGCAGGACATCATTTCCCAAAACGGTTTACGATGAAGTGAGAACGCTGAGGACAAATTGAAGAAACCACTGCTGGTGATTTCTTCACTTACACAACCACCGAATCCAAATTCCGAAACAGCCCTGCCTCCCCAATCAGAACCTGTATTTGCAGTGAAAATTTTTACATTTTTGAATTATAAAAGTCTTTTAGATGCCCCAACTCTCAAATTTTTACTTTTCTAAATTCACTCATATAACCGAATTCTCGATTTTTTGAAATTATTAAATTCCCTAACTGATTGCACAACTATCGATGCAATTTTAATATTTTCCGATTCGTTCCTTTACCTGGTAGATTCTCTCAATTGCACATGATGAAGTTTGCCCTGCATGCATAGTCCTGCATATGAGGGAAGGTATTTCATAATATGGTTTGTGGAGCGATGAGGCTGCCATGAGCCAAACACATCATTAACATATACATCAGCTAGGGTGGAGAGTTGCATGACCATCCTGTTAAGCTTCTCCCCTTTGTCTTCCTCCCCTGCAAACCACCGAGTATTTGGCAGGTAGATTCTGCCGAATTTCCGACTCTTAAGGTCATGGATCAGCCAGTTGATGGAGGTGTCAATATCCAGAATTTCATTTTTCTCCGTTGTACTGAAGTGGAAAACTACAAATTTGATGGACAGAGGTGGCTTCACACGGCAGAATAAAGGTTCTTCTTCATAGCATTGATTCATAGAGGACCAGTGAAGGCAATGTTGCATGGGTGCACGACCTTCATCATTCTTCCTTCTTTTCGCCTTTGATTGTCATCAACTTCAGTCCAAGCTTGTTGCAAATTGACTATTGGATTGTCTAGTTGTACCTTGATGTTGTCTTTCAATTGATACGAAACTCTCTAACTGGCCTCTGTTTTGGTTTTCATATTCAACATTCATCTCATTTTTCCCAAGTTGTGAGCAAGCTGTAACATTATCAACAAATTTATTCTGCACTTGCTTCTCAGTTTTCATATCCACACTGATATTTTTAACTTTTTGCTATAACATACCATTGTCTTCTCTATCTACCACATCTTCAGTCTTATTTACAGGGTGGGCAGCCTCTTTGTCAATAAGATCATCTTCCACTGTGTCTAAAACCCAAAGATGCTACAATTTTGGGCAATTGCAAACAATCTTCTCCAACTCCCTGCTACCCATAACAGCATCGTTGAAGTTCAGCTCCATTAAGTTATTGCAAACAGAACAGATTGTTGGCAGATGCTCAAGAATAACTCCCCAAAATCCTGACAAATACTGAAGTGACTTGAAATTGTTGCAAGCACCATGAAGAGTTGTTACTTGCTCTAAAATCATAGGAGAAACAGCTTGTTCCTAAAGGTTAAGTTGTAGAGCTCTCAACACAAGTCGATGCAACTGTACTATAGAGATAGTTCTATTCAGCCTCAGTTCTTTTAGAGACGAGCAACATGCCACCCATTTTTCAATTGCATCAATATTCATCGGATCATCCAAACATTCAAAACTAAGGCATTCTAAAGTAGTAGTTGTTTCTGGAAAGCAGCTCAACCAATCAACTCCACTATCGATGATATCATCTTCATTCAGATTTGTTTCCATACCTTCCACCTTTTTCATCTTCCATAAATGTATTGTTGCTTCTGCACAGAGAGTTACCTACACATCATGACTGCAAATATAATTTTCTTCATCTTGTATCGGATTGCTTGAACCATGCACACAAGTTTCCATAAAATATAATTGTTTTCTAGTACTGGCAAAAGTGACACTAGGGTTTGTGCTTAATTGATAGTGTATGGAAACAATCTGATCAATATCAATGCTCTGCAAGATATCATCATCATCTCCTAGTTTCGTGAATGTTTGTTCTATCTCAGTTGAGCTTTGCCTACCCGATACATTCCGATAGCTAGAGGCCACTTGCTTGTGACAAGAGTTGGAAGCAATGTTTGCTCTCACTTCTTGTGGTGTGCACTTCCTTTCTTCTTGCAACAGAAAATTAGAAGTGCTTGGACCATTCATGCAACTCATTTATGTTCGTATTATGGAGTTCTTCAGATGAGTGACAGAACTTTCACATGGAAAGGTTTGTAAAACATGAATGTCTCAGAAGGTTTGACCTTTGCCATTACATCTATTCTTTGCAAAATCATTTCTATCTTGTGGGAAATTTGATAGAATGTCTTTCTTAGATTGACACTTGGAAATATTTTTAGCGTAGGAGGGAAAATATTCAAAAGGTTGGCATTCTGCTTCACTATAGCTTGTATCCTGCTTTGCTCTAAGTTCCATTGAATCTGTCATGGTATCTTGGACAGATGCCTCATTCTCAACTTTTTCTTTTGGATTTTCTGGTCGACAATCCTGATCTTTGTTCCACAGTTGTTCATCAATCACATCTTCATTTCTTTCAAATAAGTCTGGTTGATTTCCAACCTCCTCTTTAGGGGGATGCAACCATGTCCATGTGTTGGTCTTTGCTTCAAATTTCCTTACACTTTATTTTTCAGGCCTGGGCTCATGATTAGTGTCGCTTGCTTTGTTTTTTTGGCCATTATTCCAGAAGTCGTTCCATTTTTTCTTTCTTAGATGTCGTGGCATTTTGTTATATTCTTCTAATCTTCTGTTCCATTCTTGCAGCCCGTTGATGTTTTCTTCTCGCTGCTTTTCCATCTTCCTTAAAGTCTCTGCTTGCTACTCTTCCAACTTTCTCCAAGACTCTGCATACCTTTGGCAAAAATTTGCTTTCGGTGGTTCCATTTTTAATTACCATCCAGGCTGGCAGGATTTATGCTCTAATACCACTGTAGTGTACTAAGGTAATTTTTCCCTAAGATTTTATCCTATAGCAACAGTTTTTCTTCTCTAGGGTATCTAATCAAATCAATTTCTATTTTACTCAACAATTTTCATTTCCATTCACAAGATACACTCTAAATCAATTATACACTTTAACATCCACAGTCCACATTATAGCACAACATTACATATTAGCCAACGGTGTCCACTAGATTAACCAGTCCAATATAATTCTCAAGTTTGAAATTCAACCAATTTTGCATTCCTTTTTTAAAAATGAAAATCCAAACTTTAAATCACAAGTCTATCGAAGTTTTGAAAAGAGAAAACTCAAAGTGGATTTCTCAACAAGGGGAGGTTTCAAAGATGGTCAGACTCTCAAGAAGACTGGTAGACACTAAGGTGATCTGAAGTCCCTACAGCCTCTAAGCTCAGAGCCACTACACAACCAAATCGAAAAACAAACCCAACAAGTAAAACTTCTAGGATTTCATCTAAAACCCTAATGCTAATGAAACAATCCAGGGAAAGATTTCAACCAGTTACATGCAGGTATGGGCAGAGGACAATTACTAGAAAAACAAAATAAAATTAACTAAAAGAGCAAAAGTCAAAATTTTCAAAAATTTAGCAGGGTACGCAGGTGTAGAGTTCACCCAGGTGCGGGTATGCTCTGTGCACAAAGACAAAGTGCGTACAGGTACGCACTGTGATCTAAGCGCAGGCTGCGGACTTCGACTAAAGTAATGAAAAATAAAAAACAAAGCTAAATCAACTAAGTCTACCCAAAGCCACACACAACAAACCAAAAACAGAAACCAAAAAACAAGTTTCTCAAATCAAAGCAAATCAAGGAAAACAATCAAGTCCCCAGCAGAGTCGCCATTTTGTCATGCGGAATCAGTCGATCTTGCATCCAAGACAGACCTTCCTAGAATCTAATGAAGACCTAATGACAAACAACCAATCAAACACTATCTTTCTCTAAATGCGCTTTATAAGTAATGGAAACAAGTGTGTTTTAAGGGCCTACCTCATATCCAACGCAAGTTCAGAGATGCATTTGCTCCTTTGATCCAAGTAAGTTCCTTCGTTGCAAACCTGCAAGCAAAAACAAGGCAAACAATTAAATAGCACCTGTATATCCAATATTATAAAACATATTCAACATGAAAGTCAAGGAGTCGATGAAACAAATAGCATAAGATACTTGTTGAGAAAAATGAGCTTGATTGTATTAATTCAAAAGAAAAGAACCTTACAACCTTTGCCTTGACGCTGTACAAGCTCCTTCCAGGGTCCAACAAGAAGTCTCCTCTACTTTGACAAGCTTCACTCACTCCCTAATGGGGCCAAAAAGGTATGTGATCTCTCCTCTTAAGCTCCAATAGGAAGTCTTGATTTCACTAGCATTTACCCTCAAAAGTTCAGCTTTTAACCTCCCTGGCCACTGACCCAATGCCTCAATTTATAGTGCAATGGAGATCATTTACCAGCTCCTCCTTCAAAGGGATAGAGTCCTCCTTCAAAGGGATAGCTCCTCTCAACAAGGGATTAGTTCCTCCTATGATGGGATGCATGAACCACTTGGAGCGAACAATCCACGTAACAAATGCTTCTAGAAAACTCTAGAATTAACCCAAGATGAGTTTTTTAAGATAAAGATTGCGCCTTTTGACTTTTACAGGAGTACGCACCTTCCCCTTTACATACAGAGCGTATAAGTACGCAGATACCTTGAACAAAATGTGCGGGTACGCAGGCAAAAGTAAGAGAAAGTGCGGAACTAGAGTTACATTGATTTTTTGATGTCTTTCTCTCTTTTCTCAAGCTTGTTTTGAAGAGCTGAGGTTTAAGACTTGGTTAGGAAGTTGGTATAGGTGATGATAGGCCTACACCGACTGCAAATAATCAGGGTGACGATATTTTTGTGTAACATGGGCTATATAGCATCACGTGATCAGTGGGAGATCATAGACTAGAGTTTGGCGATAGGTGCAGAAGTTTATGGAATGACCCCAGTTTATATTGTAGTCATACATCCATATGTCGAGACCGTGGGGGGCTATGCCAATGACACTGGGCAATTAGCTCCAGTCCTTGGGCACATGGCCCGATGTGGCCCATGCTTTCCATAGATATGCCTTATTGGGAATTTAAAAGACACAACAAATTGCACCAGAACCGATGGGAGTCCCGCTGGCCTCAGGTGAAATTGGGGCTCGGTGGGCCCTAGAATTGTGGATTTTGTAGAACCATTAGGAATGCAGTCCACTTCATAGAGCAGTTAGAAGAAAAACTTCTCTTGAGCATATCTTCTTTATTTTGGTGAAATTGAGCCCAATAAGACCCCAATAAGGGGTGTTTTACTATGTTGGAGCCATTGGGGACATAATTTTTACATTTTGAGCACTACAAATCCATGTAAACACAAATTTGAGCACTTAATGAAAGAGGCCCAAAATTGGAAGCTTGAATAGGAGATGTAGCCCAGGAGAGGGGTGAACTCCTTTATCATTTTGTTGTATTGTGTTTCTAATGTGGCATATTTTTCTATGGTTTTACATAGTTAACTAAGTTTTAAAACCATTATTTTATGTACTTTTGCAAAGTGATCCATTTTCTAAAACACATAAAATTTTACTTCCAAATTTTCCCATCATCTTCAAGTTTGTATAATAGATTTGTTTGGTATCAAAGCTCAAGGTTAAGGTTATTTTGAAGGTTTGATTTTATTTGCAAGTGTTTTCTGATGCTTACAAGGTTGAACATCAAAAGAGGAGAAGCATAAATTGTGGAGCCAAGGTCTCAAATTGTTTCAAGGAGAACACACATATCTCAATCTTAACTAGCCATGGCACATGAAGAAGGTCCTCAAGGGATGTCAGAAGATGAGAGAACTTTCAAGGAATATTTGTTTGAAATGTTTGAAATGGTGAAATTTATTTATGAGGAGAGGAACTTAAGGTTGCAAGGAGAGATCCCAAAACATCCAAAAGGAGATGGAGGAAATGGAAGCAAAACATCCATAAGGGAATGGAGGGAATGGTGATGAGCCATTTCCTTCACCCTCATCTTCATCCTCATCCTCATCCTCTTCTACTTCTTCCCCTTCACAAACACCTCCAAATTATCCAAAGGGACATGGTAAAAATATTTTTTTAAAGATTAACACAAAGTTTGAATTGCCTATGTATGATGGATAGGTAAATGCTGAGAAATTAGATAATTGGGTTCGTCATATTGACATGTATTGCAAGACACAGAGAATCAAGGATGATGAAACCAAAATCTATCTTACTTCTCTTAGGTTGGAAAGTGCAACACTCATTTGGTGGGAGGCCAAAACTCCAGAGGACATGAAGAATCATGGTAAGGTTTTGTCCTCTTGGAATGATTTTGTTGTTACAATAAGAAGACAATTTTATCCATTATCACACATGCAAAAGCTATAATGGATTGGAAATACTTTAGGCAAGCTAAGGGTGAAAATGTTCAAAGGTATACTCAAGAATTTAGGAAAAGAGATTTGATTTTGGGTATATATTTTTCCTCCCAAGATACTCTACTAAAATACATTGGAGGTTTGCATAGTTATTTGAGACACACATTTCTCATGTTTAACCCTACAAAACAAGATGAAGTTTGTGTACAGGAAACTGATTTATAAGCATCGGGAAATAATGTTTTTGAAGAAGTAGTGAGAAGCCATTGAAGAGTGGAGATAAAGGAAAATATGAAAATAATCCTTCAGTCAAGAAGACGGGAGAAAAAATCACATGTAAACATTGTTCTAAAGAAGGTCATGATGAAGCCAATTGTTGGAAACTTCATGTTGAGATGAGACGAAAAAAATTTAACAAGGAAAAACAAAAGACTGCTCCAGCTACGCAACAAAATATAGTATCTCATTGTAGAGATGAAACAAAAATCATAGCCATGGGATTGAAAGGTAAGGTTTCTATTACAAGTACTAGTTCTTCTAGCAAGCCCATTGAAACTCAAAATGAAAGAGAAAGAATAAAGCTTTTCCAATTTACAGTCATCACAAAACATAAAAAGTAGATACTTTGTTTGATAGTGGATCACAAGCAAAACTTATTTTAGAAGGCATTGTCAGGAAAATAAATTTGGAAACCATTCCTCATCCTAAACCTTATCCTTTGGGTTGGCTATGTGGTAATGTCAAATTGCAAGTGACAAGAAAATGCATACTTAAGCACACCATCACCGCAAATTTTATTGATAAGATAGAACTTGATGTAGTATCACTTGACATATGTGAGATTGTTTTTGGAATCCCATACTTATATGATAGGAAAACCATCTTTCATTTCCATGAGAACAAGTATCATTTGTTTAAAAATGTGATTGAATATACTTTTAGAGCACATCGCAAGAAGTTGAATTTGTCTCTTGTGAATGATGGACAAATGAAGACTTTTGTAAATTCTAGTCAGAATTTTGCATTGTTAATGATTAAACATAAATATGTTAAGGAATCTAAAGCCTTCCAAGGATGTGATGCATCATTAAAATCTGATTTAGATGAAGTTGTTAAGACATGTGATAAGATGTTTCAATAGTCTTATATATTTCCTCCTAAAAGAGGAAAACAACATGAAGTTCAATTGTAGTAGGGTTGTTCTCATCCAAACATTGATATGAACAATGTGCGAGTGTTAGAGAATGCATGGATTGAGAAGAGGATGAAAGAGCTAATTTTTTGGCTTTGAATAAGCATGGTGCATGGCGATGGTGATCAAATTTGGTGAAGAGTCAATCCAGATACAAGGCTAGACATGATAAGCATCATGTTGACCACAGTTTTCAGGTTGGAGAAGAAGTAAGGCTTTCCATCAACAAAGGAAAGCTTCAAGATGAGAATAACTTCAAATTGGATGACTCTCCTTTGATTGAAAACCCAAGAGAGAATGTTCTCATTCTTTCAATAGAAGTTTTCTCTCGTTAATATCTTTAAGAATGGCAACAAGAACTTCAAGAAGAAGGAACATGAAGCACATTCATATGGGGCTCAAAGGTACAAATCTGAGCAAAGCCAAATGGATTGAGATTAGAATGGTGAGGGAATTGTACCATCATCTATTTGTTGACTTAAAATAGTATTTTGGAGGTTCAAGAGCTTCTAGTTGGGAGGAGTGATCTATGGGATTAGCAAAGTGCTTAAAATTCAAAGTGTTTAAAAGTGCTTGAAACTTGTTCCAAAGCATATATCTCAATGACAGAAATCCAATGCAACTTGAATCTCTTGGAACTGATATTGTATGCTCCCTATATCACATTCTGATCGCTTTCCCAAATAGGCAAAAAAATTGCAGGTTGGGTGCAGGACTGTTGATTGGGTAGTTCGTATGTTGACTGGGTAGGGTGGTTGGGCAAGCTGACTATACCTCATAGTCTAATGATAGGCTACCAAGTGGCCTCATGTGATTGGTTTATTTTGGCAAGCTTTGGTTGGTGGTTGGATTTTTTAAGTGGCCTAATGGTTGGGTGCAACATAGCCGAATCACAAGCTCCCACATGGCAACCTGATACTAAGAAAATTTTTTTTAAGGCTGATTTGCCAGTGGGGATGATTGAACATGAGAACTCTAAAGAGATAGTACAATGGCTTACTGCTAGACCATATGGTGGTACTTAACATACATAGTGGTGAGAATATATTTAAGTTTTTGATTTTTAATTTTTTGGGAATGGGGCTGAGGCTAAACCCTGGCCAAAAGTCACTTAATACACACAAGACCATAGGAAAAAGGGATCCAAGGTTTCCATCTTAGCCCCAACCCAAGATTCTAGAACCCATAACATATTACCACTGCACTGGAGTTCTAACAATCGAGGGGGCTATCAATTAATCCCAGCCCATGGTTTCGACGCATGCCATAGAACAACAGGTGGAGGGTTCTTGACTTGGACTTAAACCCAACCCTAAGTTATGGGATATACCCTACAATGAGAGGCAGTTAGAGTGGAGCACTGGGCGATAGTTGCTAAGGTGAGGAGGCCATCCCTAGGGTCATATGACCATGACTGAAGGTGCTAAGGTTGGTACGACATACACTGGTGCCAATGTTAAGCCTCACCCCGAGGCATGTGGGGTCACACAAGACCATGGGCAGAAGCAGGACGAAGCTCGGTGGATGAGTGTCGAAATTTGAGTACCAACCCCAGGTTATATGAGACCATGTGACTAGTGGAATATCGTAGATCAAAGTTTGGTGATGGGTAAGGAAGTCTGAGAAATGACCGCGGGTTATATGGTGGCCACAAAACCATATGTTGAGAGATTGGGGGCTATGCCGATGGGCCGGGTGGTTAGCCGCAGCCCTCGAGCACAGCCGCAACCCCCAAGCACATGACCCCATGTGGACCAAGTTTTTCACTGATAGGCCTTATTGGGCATTTAAAAGAGGCAAAAAATTCAACACAAATAGTGGGAATCTCACCTGAAGTGAGCGAAATTGGCACTGAACGGGCCCTTGAATTATGGAATTCATAGAACAGCTAGTAGTGTAGTCCAATTTGTAGAGCAATTAGGAGAAAAAATCTCTAGAGCATAACTTCTTCAGTTTTTGGCCAAATTGAGCCCAATAAGAACCCAATTGGGCATTGTTTACTATTATGGAGCTATTGGATACATAATGTTTACATTTTAAGCACTGTAGATCCATGTAAACACAAATTTAAGCACTTAATGAAAGTGGCCTATCATTGGAAGTTGGAATAGGAGATGTAGCTGAGGAGAAGGGTGAACTCCTTGATCAATTTGTTGTCATTTGTTTTTGATATGGTATATTTTTCTCTATTTTTATGTTGTTAACTAAGTTTTAAAAACATTATTTTATTTTCGTTTGTAAAGTGATCCATTGCCTAAAAGGCATAAAATTTTACTTGGAAATTTTCCCATTGCCTCAAGTTTGTATAACAGATTAGGAGGAAAAGGATTTCCATGTTGTTCAAGCGTATTATGTTTAATGTATAAGTATAGTATATGAGAGTGGATACAAATATATAAAAATTAGTTGGTTTATGCATTATAGCAGCCTACAAGCCATATGTTTCATTTCCTTGTACTTGCATTCATTCTGTTTTCGTGGAAGAGAGAACACAACAACCTCGCCTTCCATTTAGGTTTTCTCACATAAGTGTTAATGAGGTCCTATTTTTTGTTAATGTGGCTGCAAGTGATTATGTTTTCATCTTTCCACTATTTTTCATATTTCATCTATTGCATGCATAAGAATAACACAATAATTAATGAATCAAAAAATATAAGGAGAACTTAACCCTTGTAATGTAGGTTTCAAATTTTCGTTATATTTTAGTAGATATGTTGTGACAAATTGTCGAATCGAATATCCACTATATTTATGGATCATATTAGTATCGAAGCAAGTTTATTTGGATATATTACTATGGATCCATATCACTTAAGCCAAAAGTCATTAAACCATATCATGTCTCCTCAATATCCCTCACAAGAGAGGTTTGCACAACTAGAAACACACTTCATAGATATAAACATTAATATGAGTACATGGTGGCTGCGAGCAATAAGCTTAGGCTATTAATAGAAGATGGAGGTTTTGCTTATAGGACATATCGGATGGGTGATTGGGAAAAAAATATAGAGGGATTACAAAAAAGAACCGAAAAATGATCAAGATAATAAAGTTAAATCACTAGTTGTATTAATTAGAAGTTGATTTTAGTGTTTGTAATATAGAGGAAGAACTTAAAATTTCATTTTATTTTCTAAAACTAGAGGGCCATGCCTTACTATGGTGTAAAATCCACATAGATACCTTGAGCTTAGAGGGGGATCATGCAATGTTGAGGTTAGTGGATTTCAAAACTCTTATAAAGTCATAGTTTTACCCTATCGGTTACATGGAGGACTAGTGAATTCAATAGCATTACTTTAGGCGTAGACAAGTGTAAAGTGTATAGGAGTATACCACAAAATATAGAAATATGATAATAATGTTAGGTATATACAAAAATAACCTGGATATGCTATTTATGTATCTAGGGTTATACATAGTCATCTTCAGAATCAAGTGGTGTTATTCAAATCCATAATGGTGGACAATTCTTATATAGAACTAGAGTACCTAGAGAGCATAGGTGAGAAGAAAGGGAAATTAAGTGGCTCAAATAAGAAAGAGCATAAATGGAAATATTCCAAGAAGGGAAACAAAGTGAAAATGGGTAACAGATAGAATGACAATATGTAATTCCCCATAAGAACAATGAGTGAAATAATATTAATATGTAAATAAATAAAACAATATATACTAAAGAAAAGATAATGACAGAAAATAAATAACAGATAACAAACCAACTATAGTAATAATAAATAAATACATTATAAATAATAAACTTAAGTTCTAAATAAATATATATAAAAAATAAACTAAAAAAATAGTAAGAATATGTAAAGTTAACAAAAAAGTAAAAATGAATAAAATAAGAAAGAGTTAAATTAAGAAAAATGTTAAAGTAAAACTCAAGAAAAGGTAGTAAAAGTTGGCATGTTGGCACATGGACTATGTGCATGTGGGTCTCTTTCCAATCCCCTTTCATTTTTGGAACAATTTGTTCTATTTAATGAATGAAAAAGGAGATGAGAAGCATTCATTCTTTCTAGAATAAAAATCTTTAGAAAAAGGATTCACTAGTAGTGGTAGTTTATTGAGGTGTGGATGGTGGCTAGCTATAGTAATATTTTGTGCAGTTGAGCCTACGTTTGGGTGGAGAATCATCAACAAAAATATGTTGCGGTGAGCAGGATTCTGGTAACAATATAACTATGAAACGACCCATAAGGTGTATCATCAATATAAGTAAGAATTGTGTGCTAATGGTTTCAAAATTCTATGTTAATTCAATTCAATGTTTTGTGTCAATTATTAATGGCATTGTTTTGTATAACTTGTTTGTAAATTTTAATTTTGGATTGTTACATATCGAATGTGAGCTTAGGTTCAAAATCTGAGGGACTATGGTCATTGAAATATTGAATTACATATAGAATTAATTGTCAATTTATTCAATTTATCCATATATCTTCTTAGAGAATATTTATGCCACAACAAGAAAGTCATGAGTAGGCTAAATCACCTTTTTCTTATCATAACCCTTGTATAGCATTGAGGAAGTATTCACCAAAAACCAAAATTCATTTAATAAAAAATTTAAATTATCCCTTAAACCACCATAGATTTGACATGTAAAATCGTATAATATTCAAGGAGAAATTCATCTGAAACTTGGATAATCTAAGCAACCCATAATAAAGCCTTAATTATTTCCTTGAAATCTTTCTCTTAAAGTTGAATATATATATATATATATATTATATATATATATATATATATATATATATATATATATATAGTCACTTCCTACCATTTCAAGTTTATGGAGAGGAGGGAGAAATCATTAGTTTTCACTTTTGATAAACAAATTTTACCATGTAGTGTATATACGAGGGAGGAGGAAATATATGAAGTATATTTCAAATTTATTTTTATTTTCTTCTTTCTTTGATAAATAAATTATACCTTCTAGTATAAATGATATACTTATGATATTGAAGAAAACACATGTTAATGGATTTTTATATTTAGGAAATATATTTTGTAGAGAAAGATAAATAAAATTATAGAACATTTAATTTTAGAAGGGATAAGGTACGGGATAAGGTACAGACAAGCCATAAGTTACCTATATATTTATTTTGTTAGCCATAAGGTACAAGTCGGCTATCTATATATTTGGTTGAAGTAAGGCATATTCCAGATGGAAAAAATTCTTTGAAGCTTAAGCCACTCTCATCTCGCTGCAACATTCACTCCCAATTAATTTTGGAAGGAATTTTTATTTGTGTCCCTTTAGGAGCATCCTCTTTCCAAGTGAGAGGCCTCTCGAGGGAGGTTCCTTCCTAGAAAGGAAAGGGAAATGAAATGAAATAAAATAAAATGGAATGAAATGATATTTTAAGGTCCACAAGACTAAAAATAGTCTATGAGACCATTAGCTCCCTATCTTTTTGTTTTTGCAATTCAATCCTTTTCTGGTTCAAATTGATGATGAGCTGACCCAACCTTCCAACAATCCCCTCACTAAAAAGACAATGCCAAGAAGCTGATGCTAACATGTTCTCATAAATTTCTCTGATGTCTTTGAATGCACCACATTCCAAAATGAAATTTTTTTTCCGATTCCAAAATCCCAGATGTGCAAAATGTACAAACCCATTCTTGCCAAGCTTCTTTAGGCCTTTTCCACTGTCTTGTTTCACACCGAAGTTGATGTGAGTTGGTCCTTAATTGAGAAATAAGAAACTTTTCCCTCCATGAAATGCTAGCTCCAATGAACTCTTTTTATTGTAAATCACACGTAGGGTTGAATTCCTCAATGTAATATTTCTTCTTTCTACCCAACTCTCTTTCGCATACCTTTTTACGAAAAATCTCCATAAAAAAATCATTTAGCTCCTTGCTATTTGTGGGACAAGAATTGAGTAGATATTCCATTTTTGCATCCATGTGTAGTTTTGTTTCATCCATGTTTTCTTTCTTTCACAGATGCCTTCATTGAAGATAACATTAGGCCATCTACCTACTCTCATTTATTCAATTGTTTTTAGGTATCTAATGAGCCGTACCATAGAAATTTCTTCAATGGAAGTTGATACTATTTCACTAAACATTATCTCATAAGGTATATAACTTTTTATTTTTAACTTGCTCATGATCAAGCATTTTTGGATTTTCTCAATGTGTTTCCATTTTGAGACGAGAGTGCTGATAGCCTATAATTCACACACATATAGTATCACTAGACAAACTAGGATTCCAAAAAGCACTTTAATTATTTTCCAATCCCATAACTTTGCCTTTCTACATCTGTTTTGAAGAGCATATAACGCTTTCGAGCCTCCTAAAATTCTCTTCTTTCTGTAGTCCTCCCAATTGAGTTTTTTGTTAAAATCAATCCCAAGGTACTTGTACTCATTTACTTCTTCAAGAATGTTGTCTTCAAAGAAGAAAGTATGTTGGCTTTGCTTCCTTCTATTAGAAAAAAATATTATTTTGGTATTGCAAGTATTGAATTGTATCCCCACTACTCTACAAAAATGCTCAAGGGCATATTGTGCATTTGCAATCGATGGACGGATTTAGAAATCAATACAATATCATTAGCATATAAAAGACGCTTTATCACAAACTCCCCCAAACGAACACTATCTCCACCTTGTAGATCTAGCCACTCTTCCAATTTATCAATATATAGACCAAAAAGAGTGGGGGACAGAGGGCAACCTTTCTTGACTCCAATGTCACTTCTAAAGCTTTCTGAAATACCTAATGAGGTTCTAATTTTGCTTTCACTTCTTCATAGAGTCTATGGATAGTGGCTCTATAATGCACAAGAATTTCAATTTCTTCCATTCTACACCACAACTTATCCCTAGGGACTATGTTAAATGCTTTTCTAAAGTCAACAAAGTAGAAAAATACTTCTTCTTTGTCCTCCCAAACCTTTTCAACAATGTGTCTCAACGTGATGCCATGATCCACTGTAGAATGTTTCGGGCCTAAAACCCGCTTGTCCTCTTACCCTCTTTTCTTTTACTTCTGCCCACTTGCTAATTTTGTCTTCTATCATGCTGCCGAAAAGCTTTGGAAACAAAGGATTCGTCATAATTGTTCTATAGTTAGATGGATTATTAATGTCTCCACTTTTAAATGGGGTATTGCTAGGCTAATTTTCCAATCTCCTGGGAATCCTTGCTAAATGATGTTTTTGAATATTTTCATCATGTGCATTGCAAGAGCATTCATTCCCCATTTTAGATACTCTGCGTAAAGTTCAACCAAGTCCCTTGCCTTTCCTATTTTCATCTGCTTAATTCCATTCTCCACCTTCTGTAATGTGAAGGGCTTTGAATTTGTTTTGATCCAGGGACGGACTTCGCCTTAGATTTTTTCTCATAGAGTTTCCTTGCATATTCAAACTATTGATTGGTTGTAATATTATTTTCAATTTTCTTCTTCCTTTATTGTAGTTCCTACCAGAAAAGGTTTGGATTATTCTTGCTTAAATATATAACTCTTCTCTCATTGTTTGCATGAAATCATCTTTTTTCCTTTTTAGTATCTGATTATATAAATCTACATTCAACTTCTCTTTTCATGTCTTTTTCAAGGTTCTCCTTGCTATTTTGCATTCCTCATCAAACCAAGTATTTATAAGAAAACAATTTTATTCCGATTTCCTATATTTTTCTCTTTTGCACTTCTCAAGCGCACTTTGGATTATATTTGTTAACTCATGGCTGCTAAAGCATTTCAAACCAGTTTTCTCCTTTTGAATTAATCTCTCTAACGTTGTCTTGAAGATAGTACCATTTTCATGTGTTAGAAGAATTTCACCCTTGATAGTGATTGTCAATAACATTGGTTTTCCCTCCTATGCTACCTTTCTTGTAACCATGATAACCTTATAAAAATTGGGTTATGTTTTTATTTTAAGTCCCAAATATGTTCTCCAACTACTAACTTCATCTATCTTTTCTATTAAGCTTTGTGAATACATCACATAGTCAACGACACTTTTCCCATTGTATGTGTTGCAAATGAAGTTCCCAGACCTTTTCCATCTATCTAGACCATTGCAAATAATTAAGTTGAAAGCCCCACACAGTGTAAGCAACTCATCCCCAAAATTATTACTAAATTTGTCAACTTCTGAACACCGCACCCATTGGGGATTCTCCTCTTTAGTGAGCCAAATAGGATTGTTATTCTCTTTGTAACAAAGGATGCTAGATTGATTATTTGTTGTTCTAGAATTGAAATCTCCCACTAAAAGAACTTTCGCCTACTGAGAGTATAGGGCAATATCTTGTTGTAAGGCTACATATGGAAACTTGCTATCAAGCCCCTTATTTTTGTAATCTTTTTAGACTTTAGGGGAAAAATATCATGTTGTAATTCTTAGGTGATTCTCATTCTCTGATATTTTCAACCATACATATTGTTTATTTGCATCTTCTTTAATTAACTGAATTTGACAACCTTCTTTTCCTCTCACTAAAACTAGTATTCCCCCATACCCTTTGCTATTTTTTGCTACCTTGTTCCAAACTGCTAACTTCAAATAACTCTCAAACACAAGAGTTTTGCAACCATCATGCTCATGAGTTTCTGTGAGACAAATTATGTCTCTACCTTCCACAATGGGCCCTAACCGAGGTCACCTCCTCCAAGTGTAACCTCTACTATTCCAACAAACTAGACTTAGGTAGACCTGGGTAGGATTTGACTGCTACGTAGTTTAGCACATAAGAACTAAATTTCAGTCTTCACCCCTTTTTGTCCATGTTGCTCTTATTGTTTTCATCTCTATTACTGAATTCTCTGTTTTTTTCTTTATTGTCAGCTTGCTTCCCTAATTTTTTTGGAGGCCCAAATACCACAATAACAACTTTCCCATCGTACAACCATGCCCTTTTCCCTTCATTTCTTGTTGTTCTAATTTTCTCCACTTCATGCCTTCTCTCCTCTTGTTGTTTTTTGGTTAAATATTCATCGAGGAAGAAGTATGAGCCTTTCAAGAGTTTCTTTTTGCCCAAAAGATGTCGTTTTTCTTGTACACTTGCCATGGCGAATTTTATGGTTGAGGCCTTTCTTCACATATCCTCCCATCCCTTCTTGCTTGGCAAATTTGCCCTTTCCATTGTAGTTTCTCTTTAATAAAGTCTCTTTTCAAATTGAGAGTACTTTCATTCTTCCCATAATCTCTTAATTCCCTGTTAATAAAGTTTTTTTTTTTTTTTTTTTTTTTTTTTTTTTTTTTTTTTTTTTTCTATTTCCTATGCTCTGCAATCACTTGGATCTTCTTCTTCCTCTCTCCTTATGTAACCATTAGCATCCTTATGGAAATGTCTATTTGTTGAGATACTAACCATGGAATCCCACCCTAGTATATTGCAACCATTTATCAATTAACCACACTATTTACCAATGGGTACAAAGAGAAGAGACCGCAATGTGAAAGGAATAAATTCAAGCATAGAGGCATTAAAGTCTTCACTACAACATATTCTATTGGGTCCCCTCACGTAAGGGTCATTGTCGTTCAATTTATTTTAAGAAATTTATGAGGAATATATGATAAAATATCAACAATAAAATGAAAAGGACATACCAAATAATGTTTTCATCCATCATTCATGCATCCTGTAAAGTCTGTAGTTGAAATTTTGATAGACATATATTTTTGATTGGACTATGTGTTCCCAAACATGATAATTTTAGATAATTTATATGTAAGAAACCTGATCGAATATGCATGAGAGTTTGGGAATGCATATTAAAATGGTGAATGTGAAAGCATAAAAAATTTATTCTTTAAAATGGAATCCATTGTGTGAAGTGCACCATAATGGTTTTGCTACATGGTTTGAGGTGCATAGCTTTTTCAATTTGATTTCTTAAGAACTTACTCATTCCATGACCCAATATATGTAATAGCATATGAGCACTTATTTAGAGTATCTTAAGGGGGAAACAATCCTGATGCTTTTGTATTTTAGTAATCGAGGATTCCTAATTCACTGAATTATGTTGAAGCCATGGCTAGGAATGATTTTTTTTTGCTAAGCAAACAATTCAAAAGAGTTTAAGATATTTCATAGGATACTCATAAATCGAAGTGAGTAAAGTAGTATGTTCAATGGATTTCGACATTCAAATTAATTTGTATGTAGGATTTCAAGTAGTGTTGCATATATCAATATTGTTAAAGGAGGTTCATAAACATGGGATATAAATGGAAAAAAGAAGAAGAGAAGAACAAGGAGGAGGAAGGGGTAGTATATTGTATGGTTAAGATAGTTTTAAACATATAGTTAATAGTATTAGTTTCATGTATGTTTATAAATGGTATTTAAAAAGATGGGAACATAGCTTTTGGATTTCAAAATTACATTTATGGATAATGATTTGATTTAGGAAATGGCAATTTATCGTTGATATGAGGAATTGATACTATTTACGTTGACTATATGAGCATACATAAATATTGTTTGATTGAATTTTGAAGGGTGTTATATCTTGAATAGAGAAAGGATGATAATGAAAGCATGACTATGGACATTATGAAAAGACCATAATATGTGAAGTAATATGCAATCAACTAATATGATAAACTAGTTCAAGTAACTTGATGAAAGAAAGAAGAGACTAAATACTCAAGAAATATGCAGAAAAATTGAGAGTACAATAGTAAAACCCACTCAAGCTACCAATAAAAAAAAGATAAATTAGAACAAATATACATTGAGATGGTATGAAACTACCCTATAAGTGTTGGGTGTGTGTTATATTCCTTCTGCGGCCTTTCTAGGGGTTTGCACTTGGGCAGTAGCCCTTGTGAGTTATATTCCTTCTATGACCTTTCTAGGGGTTTGGACCGGGCGGTAGCCCCTGCGCACCAAATGTGGGGTAGTGTCCTGGGGAATTTTTTTTAGCACCTAATAATAGTTGTGTGGACTTGAGGATGGGGTGTAGACACAAATATGGGGACTTACTTACACATGGTTTGTGCATGGGGTTTGCACATGGTTTTTGTCATGATCATTTTCCTCCCATGGTATCTTTTAGGTAAGGCCAAGGGAACTATGGCTATGTTCTAATCGACGGTTAGTGGATTAAGGTTTATGAATGCTTCAACATGTATATACATGTATTATAAAATTGAAAGGAATATAAAAAAAAACAAATCTCATACTTGTGGTTTTCGTGTATTACCCCTCCCTTTTCTATGTAATAATTTATTATTTTAGATATGGTCTATATTTTTTACTGAATGGCTAGGGAAGCAATATCAAACTATGAATGGCGTGATCAATAAAAATCTTTGTGATGTAAACAATAAATTATTATAAATAAATAATAATGTTAGAAATTAATTAGGAAAGTGAGCACTAGAGTTAGAAGATATTTCGTGTCAGTTGGACACAACTAATTTTCATTAAGTCTAAAATGAATCTTCCCTACAAATCTCCTAAAAGCCCATAAGAGGAAAAGGAAAAAAGAGGATTTAATATGATAAGAGAGAAAAATTGTATTAAATCCCTTAGTTAAAAAAATATACTAAGTTTGGCTGAAATAAAGCACTACGAGAGAAAAAGGCATCCTTTAAAGGAAAGGAAAGAATATTTTTCGAAAAAATGCCTAGGAAAAAATGGATTGTGAGATTGAAAAGGAAGGACGTTGTTAAAATCTGCTCAGAAGCAAACTTATGAAATAAAATCCCTAAGAAATCAATGGAGTTGTTGATTCTAGAAGCAAAAAAAATCTTACCTCAGGAGGAACTAATAAAATTAGTTCATGGCTGAAAGCAGTGTTATCCACAAATGAGTAATTCGTCAAGGCACACAATTTCAGTTAGAATTATGATCATTCTATTTTTCACATGATGAGATTTTTATTTTGAGAAATTTTTGAGTGTACTTGTTTTTTTGAGATATGAGGGAAGGTATTTTAAAGCTGTGAAATAATAACTGGAAGAATTTGTAGGTAGTAGAATATTATAATGGAGAAAGTAAGAATATATAAGTCTCTACAACTCACATGAGTGAGATTTGATTATCCAGATGAAGTAGCATCCTATGTAAGGAATTAGAAATTTGATATCTATAGATGATGACTAAGTTTGAAATTCATTGCATGAAATCATAATTAATGATGTAATATATTTAGGATAAATTATGTGCACACAGACACGTAGATGATGGTCAAGTATGAAATTCAATGCATGAAATCCTAATAATTTCGGAAATAATGAAGTAATAGATTTAGTAGAAATTTATGTGGATAATATGCACACCATGTTTTGTTGGGTAAAATTAATGAGTATTCAGTTAAACCAAAACCGTAGATATATAACGTAAAGGAAACAAATAAAATTTGATTATAAAGAAGTTAGTATGAAATGATAGTGGCAATAGCTCATGAAATGTATGGGAGATGTATGGAAGAAATCTAGTCTGCAAGGAATAACGAAATTGATTACCAACACATGTTAACCATAAAAAAAACAAAATGAAAATGACTTTGGTATGAGTAAATGAAGTTGTAACTTATCTAGCAGTATATGTGTAAGATCCTTTCAATGATATGCTAACTAAACCAAGTCGGAACAAAAATACCTAGTCATTAGTAGAAAATATGTGAAAGAGGTAAGCAAATATTCAGTTTAGGTTCTACTCAACATTAGTACCTAAATAAAATTGAACATAATACCTCATAGCCACAATATGGCTTTATGCATTGTTGGTGCCACAAAGGGCAAGTATGTGTCTTCTAAAATATTACCACCACTAACGGGAAGTCAAGTAAATAAGAAGGGAATAATAAATTGAAATATTCTCCATATTTTCCTAACACTATAATATGTTTTCATAAAATATACACAAAATCAATCCCATTCTCAAGAAGCCAATATTTACTAATTGTGTCATAACGAGTTAGTGGATACTATATATGAACTTGACACTCCTAAAAAGAATGAACGTAGCGAGGTGAAAAAATAATTTTACACCCCAAAAGGTAACAATACTAATATTACAAAGTTTTGAGACCATGGGAAAAACCTCAGTGATAAATTATTAGTACACTCATAGCTCGAATAGGAAGAACTAAACTTTAACCTTGAATCAAGAGGTTACCTGAAGATGGTTTTGCTAAGGAAAAAACCCAAATAGTTATGGTTCCCCTCAACCTGAGCTGATTCACCAAGGATAAGAAAGCCTTTAGACAACATTGAAAAAGGGTAAGAAATGTTATCAGGGACATTAAAAAAAAATCATTCACAAAAGGAAATTAAAATGGCTTAATTTACCAATGACCTTTGTATTTCTGTCAAGGAGTAGAGAGAGGAACAATATAAACACCCACAAAATCATGTAATAGGAATCCAATGCCAAATACTTCCACCTTGGTCAAAATGGTGATCTATGCGTAAGACACCACTCCACAAAATCAAAAAACAAAAGTGAGCATGTGCCTACTATAGGGTGGAGGGCTAAGGCTTGCGATAAAAAACCTCCACCTTAGATCAACTAATAGATCTACACCGTTGACTTGGTTAGATCTTCATGTGGGTTGGGGGTGCATGGTGATTTCTAATTCACCACATGTCTTACCATAACCCTAAATCTGGAGACTTCTTTTAATTTTGTGTGTATTCTTGGAACATTTGGATTCAATTAAGTTAAGCGAAAGGGTAATGTTGTTTAAAATTAAAGTGTCATCAGGTAGAATATAACAAAGGCTTTAACATATATGAGTGCCACCATACTATATCTCTATGTCCACTTGTAAATTATGGACAATAGTATGTCAATAGTTCACTACATAACATGTTGTGACATATGACTGCTTATAGTATCTTATTAAAGGGTTGCATAGGAAGACTTGGGTTGAAAATTTTAGTTAAATGAATGATAAATAAACTTTCCATAGAATGATAACCCTTCGTAATCAAATATATATAAGGAAAGTATGTGACATATGGTATCAGAGCCACTAGTTTCAAAACTAGGCCTACACGGAACCACCACACTGGAAATATAGTTATGTGCATAATTGGGAATGAGATTTAATATTGGGATGCCAATGTTGTGTTGTGTTTATTATAATGTACTCATGTGAAGAAGGCTTACAACAAAAAATGGAAGATGATACCAAACCACATGTGATAGAAGTATAAGGAATCTATGTGGAGTTAGGAGGAGCAACTACTCCACAAAAAACTCAACCTACGAAGATTGTTAGAAGTTTACAACAAGAGTTAGTTTATCTCAAAAATAGTAATCAACAGTTGTTGATGGAAAGTGAAGAATAAGAAAAAATGATCAAAGATTTAACTAATAATTCTAGCCACATGAAAATAAAACCAGGAGAGGATGGAAGAGCGACAGAACCAATAAAAAGGAAAACTGTTGAGACTGAAATAGTGAAGTATGAGAGTGAAGACAACTCAGAAAAAACATATCCAAAAACACAGAGAAGAAAGAAGGAAGTGGAGTTGCAAGGGGAGTTCAAAAATTAAAAGCCCCTACATATGATGGCGAAAAGGAGGAGGATGCAAAAGCATGACTCCTGAACATGACCAAGTATTTCCATGTTTATGAGTATAAGAGTAGTTTTAAGGAAAAATTGGTCATTTATATATTACAAGGGAAGACTTCCCCCTAGTGGAAAGAAGTCAAAATTGTGTACACATTGGAGGAGAAGAAAGTTTCTCAGAGGAGTTCTAGAAACAATTGAAGTCGAGATACCTGTATGAATGATATTATAATGATCGAGCAAAGGATTATGGGAATTTTGAGCTCTAACATGGGCCTCCTAAGAAAAGTGTATAACCAAAATAAAATTTGTAAGAACCATTAGGATTCAAGATGATGATGTCAACCATGGGGGATGATTCACCATTTTTGGAGTAAAAAAGTAAAAATATTGAAAAATAATAAAATAATAAAACTACTTTTTCAACTCATATTTTCAACTTATCTCCCTAATGTTTTACTTAAATTTCGAGTGAGAGTACTTTTTGGATGAAAAATTTAATTCCTCATCCAAAGAGTACCCATGTTGCATACTTTCGATGGATCCTTCTACACAAAAAATGAGAAGTACATGAAAACATGTGATTGCAACCACTTTTTTCCTATATTTCTCATTTTTCATGTAGAAGGGTCCATCGAAAGTATGAAAAATGGGTACTCCTTGGATGAGGAATCAAATTATGCATCCAATTATAGTTTCTGGTTGAAATTTAAGTGAACCAATAGGGAGATAAGTTGAAAATACGAGTTGAAAATTAGTTTTTTCTTTTTTCCCTCTTAAATTTGATGATGTAATCTAATATTATTTTATTATTTCCACTATTATTTTGTAATTTCCTTAGGAGGCCCATTTTAGACCTCAAAACTCTCCTTGTGGGGTGTTCCGAGCGTTGAGATGGTGAAACTTAACTATGGATGACTTTATGGATAAATTAATGAAATTGTTATGGTATGTCCCTTACATTAAGGAAGGAAATGCCAAGGTGCATATACTTTTAAACTGCCTACTAGTTTATTATAAATAAATGATTTAGTTCATCAATCCTAAAAAAATGGAAGAAACAATATGGAAGGAAAGGCTATGTTATCAAAAATTCAAAAACAAGGGAGAAGGCTCAAAACCTTGGCCAAGTAGAAACAAAACAAAATTTTCAATGAGGACAAAATGACAAAACCTACATATCTAAAAAAATTTGGCAATGAGCGCCAGTGGAAGAACTTCAACAAAGGGAATTCAACACAAGTAGTACAACCTCAAACTGGGTCCAAGCCGATGGATTTGAACAATGAAAAGATAGGTGAATTTACATAGAGAGAACATTTGAAATGTTGGGGTTGTGGAGAACTCCATTTGCTAAGGGTCTCCGAGCATAACCCCGCGTATATTAAGAATATACAAGAAATACATAAGGCTACAATATTAAATGATATTTGAAGGAATATGCCAAACATAAGAGGAACACTGGAGGATAGATAGGCATAGCATCAATCCACTATGATTGATATTGAAGTTATTATTTTGAAACATTTCGTCTATGTATTAATTGACCCACGGTCTAGTCTTAGTTACATTAGTGCTTAGATTGTGGAGAAATGTAAATTAAAAATTAAAAATTTAAGTCTGCATGGTTGGTACCACTAGCAACCAACACAAATAGGAACTTAACTAGTGAAGTAAAACCAAGTCCCATAGATTAAATGGTTGTTCCACAGAAGTAAACTTAAATATACTCCCTTTAATGTCCTATGTTGTCTTAATAGGTATGGATTGGTTGGAAAAAGATGGAGTTTTCATAAACTATTTAGAGAAAAGAATGAGTTGTGTAAATCAGATGGGTCAAACCGAGTTAATAAAAGGTATACCAAAACCAATATTAGTTAGATAAATCTCAACTTTACAACTAAAAAAGAGTGTGTAGAAACATTGTCAGTTATTTTCAGTGCTCGTGGAAGGAAATGACCATGAGACTGAAAAACAAAAATTAGATATCATACCAATCATTAGGGAGTTCAAAGATTTTTTCTTGGAAGAGATTTTAGGTTTATCTCCCCATAGAGAAAAATTTCTCAATTGATCTAGTACCATGAGCAACCCCATCTTCTACAGAACCTTATCAAATGAGTACCCAAGAACTACTAGAATTGAGGATGCAATTGCAGGAACTACTCGATAAATTCTATAGTAGAACCAACGTCTCACGATGTGGGGCGATGGTATTATTTGTGAAGAAGAAGGATAGCACATTTAGAATGTGCTTTGATCATCAAAAATTAAATAAACTAACCATTAAAAACAAATACCTATTGTCGTGTGTTGATGATCTGTTTGATCAAGTAAGAGGGGAAATAATATTCTCAAAAATATATTTGAGGACTGTGTATCACCAGTTCATAATAAAGGATGAAGACATTCATAAGACAACCTTTCAAACTAGATATGGTCACTATGAATTTTTAGAGTTACTAGTTGGCCTTACTAATGCACAAGAAATATTTATGTGCTTAATGAATATTGTTCTTAGTAAGTACCTTGATAAATTTGTGTTGGTGTCTATAGATGAAATTATGGTGTATTCTAGAAATTAAGTAGAGCATAGAGATCATCCAATACTAGTGCTACAAACCTTAAGAGAACATCAGTTATATGCTGATTTAGAAAATGTGAGTTTTACAAGGACATAATACAGTATTTGGGCCATGTCATTTCAAATTAGTGACCATTTGTTAATCCTAAAAAGGTTAAATCAATTTTACGCTAGCCCATACCTAAGGATGTGTCATATATCTAATCATTTATCACAATTATAGGATACTACAACAACTTTATTGAAAGGTTCTCTAGGCTAGCCTATCCTATTACTTCCTTACAAAAGAAAGGAACAAAATTTCAAATGGAAAGCCAAGTATTATGAAAGTTTTGACAAATGAAGAAAATTGCTAATAGCAGTACCTATTCTGAAAATTGCAGATCCGGAAAAGGAATTTGTTGTATGTATTGATGCTTATTTGGAGGGTTTATCAGGAGTTTTAAAACAAGAAAATTTAGTAGTGGCCTAAGAATCTAGCAAACTAAATCCAAATGAAAAGAACTATGTGGTGTATCATTTGGAACTAGTTGCTATGGTACATGCTTTAAAGATGTGGAGACACTACCTATTGGGAAAAATATTCACCTTGATAACATATCATATTAGATTAAGATATTTTTTCGCCTGACTAGATCTTAACACTAGGAAAGCTAGGTGGATAGATTTTATGAGTCAATGTGAATTTGATTTAAAACATATCAAGGTTAATGAAAAAAAACTAGAATATGCTTTGAATAGACATGAACACACTGTGATGGGAATTTTCTCTAGAAATGTTACTACAAATTTCATTGTGCAGATCAAAAGTTCAATACATGAAGATGACAACTATGAGAAAATTCAACAAGAATTGAAACATTTTGAAATTCCAGACTATACTCAAAATGAAGAAAAGTAGTTAATATACAAATATAGACTGTATGTTCCCAATGCAAGTGCCCTTAAACATAAGATATTAGATGAATATCATAAGAAACCCTATGCTAGACACCATGATTATCAAAAGATGATAAAATCACTAAGAAATTAGTTTTATTATCGTGGCATGCAAAAGGAAGTTGTAGAGTATTTATCTAAATGTTTGGAATGCCAACGAGTGAAGGTAGAACACCAACACCTAGTTTGACTTTTCAATCCACTCCTATTCCCGAATGGAAATGGGAGGTGATCTTGTTAGAAATTATTACAGGATTATTAAAAGTAAGAGGACAACATTGTTGTCTGGGTAAATCCTCTCTGCGGATAGAGACGATCCCTATAGCCCAATGAGTGGGTCTAGCAACAAACGAGACAATCTACAAGACACTTTCGTAAATTACAATCAAAATGAGATAAGAAGAAGGATAACTACCTTTTTCTAATGATGTAATTCACTCCTTTGTTGAAGATCTAGATCGCTTGATCCTTAGGCTCAGTCCTTACTGCTGCACAAGAGGTGAAAGAAAAATAAAGAATAAAAGTGCAACAAGCATAATCAAATGTAATCTACTTAACAAATCAAGGAGAATTAAGATGAATGAAGCATTAACACAAGAATTTATTGAAAGTGACCAAATAGTTGTATATATTAATAAATGAAAAAGGAAGCATACAACCTAGTCCTTGATGTTAGTAAGCTATCCTCGAGTGAATGTCCACATCCATGCTCAAGCTCTCCAAGCACTCCTTCTACAAGCCAAAGTGAATAACATGTAGGCACTATCTTAGCATAATGGTGCAAATAATTAGAGAAAAACCATTTGGGAATGGAAGATGATGAACATATAGTTAGGGAGAGGGAGTTAGGATCTCTCCAAAGATAAGGGAAGGCCCTCATCTCAAGGAGGAAGGTCATAGGGGTAAGATCAAATGGAAATATTGGGAAAATTTGACCACATCCACAATGAAAGACCTCTAACTCGTCGTTTTGGAAGCCTCTATATCATGAAGCTTATTACCTCTTTAGTAAAAACATTCCTTTTAGCGATTAGTGCGTGTATCTAAGTGAAACCGCACTACCAATGTGAGGCTAGTATGATGTAACCCGCCATTGGCACGAGTAGGTAGTGTTGCAGTTGCGATGACCCAGAAATTAGTGTTTTGAGCTCATTTCTTTAGGGAAGGCTCATGGCATGTTTTGATTAGGTCTTGAGGGAGGATATGGAACGCATATCAGGATGGGTACACTACATAATTGCCAAGTTTCAGGCACTTTGGGGAATGACATAGGGAAGCGTAGGAGGTGTGACAAAATATTCTGTAACAGATTCCCCTTAAAGCATGAAGGCAGAACATGGAGTGATGGTTGAGATGCTTTACAAGATTTTGCAAGGACACGAAAAAACACCGTCAGGAGAACTACGAATCAAGGATGCATATACATATATATATCTAATATCTATGTCATATATATTAAAACATGAATCCATAGTATGGATGCAACCATCCAGTTAGAAAGGACCATGTGAGAAGGTCCACGGTATGGGTGTAGCTATCCAAATCAAAAGGATCGTCTAAAAGTATAATATCTAAGGTTTGGATGCAACCACTTGATATAAAAGGATCATCATCATAATGGATATAAGGTCTGATAGTATGGTAACATTCATCCATATAGAGGAAACATGTATACAATCATGAATAATACATAACTCCATGTAGCTTAAGTAATATCAGACAAAAATTAGGGTCTTGCGCTCCATCCCAACCCAATCAAAGTAGAAATTCTAACATGCGAATGAATGTGTCGAAGTTTTATATGCTAGAAAACCACCTGATTACTGACCAATTATGTGAACTGTTAAATGGCATGAGAGAAACCACCAATAATGATAATGGCTGACAAGGTACGATAATACAATCACTGAATGTGAAAATGAAGCTGAAGTCGAGCACTCGTGGAATCATACGATTGAAGGCCAATGATGGAAACCTAACATCGAATGCGAAGAACTTATCATTAAGGCATCCAAGCTCTAAGGTACTGAAAGGGGATTTCTAATTCGTCTTGTTGGATAATGAGCCGGAGTCAACAAGAAGTGACCCGTCAAAAGAGGGCCATAGTTATTCCCTCATCATTGACAAAAAACAATGAATAAAGTGGAATAAATGAGTATGATACAAGACCGTGGAAAAAGGTTAGACAATGTATAGGTAGTAAAGTGTAGATAGGAATTCTCTTGAACATATCATCGACATGATTATGGAGTGTGGAATCATTTGACTCAAAATAGGACCAAGGATCATGATGATGAAGTGGAATAGTCATATGAGAGGAAAAATGGATCACCAAAACCCAGAAGGCCAAGTGACTGAGTCAGGATATTCCAAACCCGATACAGGAAACAAATGAGTGTCATGTTCAAGAGTGACGTGCTACATATACAGGAGATATTTCGCATTCATTGTTCCCCATTATTTCTAGTGAGTAGTCCAATTATTTTTAATCACAACATTGAAGGGGATATCATATTCTTGTTGTATAAGTACATTCTTCAAAGGAATCCATCCTAGTAAGTTTTACAAGTCCTAGGAAGGAGAAACTTGGTCTCTTCCCGATGACAAGTTTTTTGTTGTTTAATTTTTATGAGTTCGATGGAAGAGTAACTTGGCATATTTTTCATATTAGAGAGTCTGAAAAAGATACGAAAAAGAAAAATCCATCTGGTCCATTTTCATAATTTGTCTCTCGAATCCGAAAGAGTATAAAACAATACTCGATAGAACCTCTTGACTATGTCGACTAAGGCGTTCCTTTTTCATAAATAGTCAATCGCAGCCCGAAAAAGGGGTAAGCATATACTGAGATGACATAAGTTCATTTAGTTTAACAAGTTTGAAAAGGAAAGTACTCAACGATCATTTTATATTTTGAGATTCAAAAGAGAGCTTAAATATGACTCTAGGCGGTTTCCTTTTTCGTTTATTTTAACGAGCCCAAAAAAGAGATAAAACAAGAACTTGTTGAATCGGTCAAAAATGATCTCCATTACCACCAAAAAATCCTGTAACTACACAAAGACAACCACACATCATTGATATCAAGAAAAACAATAAAATAATGTTAGAGATGTGTTTAAAAAATTATAAATAGACAGAAAGTAAAAAACATTTTACCATTTCAGTTGGAGTAAATTAGAGAGTGCATTTTACCCTATTTTCCTTGGTTCTTCACGCAAGCAGTGTGGGATATCTGGGGCACCATTTTGTGAAACATCAGTTGCAAGTAAGAGCTCTTTCCTTTCTATTTATTTTCATTTCCTTTTCACGCCATTTTATAGGATTTTTAGCTAGCTAAGGGGGGATTTTCATTTTTTAAATCAGGGGCGACCAATGTGAGTCTGACCATTGGATATGTGATGATCACCCCGTAGTCCAAAAGGTCCTCATGCTACCAGCATGAAAATAATTCTAATAGTCGCACTGGGTGGAAAGGAAAAAAGAGAGAAATCCTCTCTATAAATCATTTTTTTCGAAATTTTGATCCGTGGAAAGGCTTCTAAACATGATTTATGGATTTTTTGCATAAACTTTCAGCAGATATGGCCATCGAATGGAAAGAAAGAGGCCACGAGGCAGAATATCACCAAGCTACTAAGAGTGATGAATGTGTCAACACTTTGAGGGACTGTGGATACTAAAGTTATTCTGAAACCTGGGACTTAGAGCTCAGAATGAGATGCTAGAATGTCTCATTGGATTATGGGATGTTGATCGTGAGATCTTCATGATTGGAGATCAAGAACTGGAACTAGAAGTAGAGGACATATACTTCATCACTCAATTTTACAGAAGAGGGTAGAGGGTCCAACTCTTTGGAGCTCATACTTGAGGAGAGAGCACCAACACCCTGATCAGAAGGCATTTCCTAGATGCAGAAACAACCGTGAGTAGGAAATTGAAGATAGCAACCATTGAAAATCTTCCCTTGAGGATGACTCTACACACCATGGCTCGTATAGCTTGGGCATTAGTATTGCATGAGGTAACGAAATCACAATTCCAATACGCAGTGGATCTCCTTGCTCCAATAGTGTTTAACTAGTGCAAAGTACTATTGGTCAACATGAAGAGAGAACTGGCGAAAGGAAAATTAGGACGCTTGAAGCAGTTTGGGTTTGGCTCGATTTTGGTCACATTATTTTTGGAGCGTGTGACCCTATTTCGATATCAGTGGGTAGAGGTGGATGATCCAACTCCATGAGATCCGAGGTTGCTCAGATGAAGTGAGATCATACCTCGAGGGGGAGGAGGTAAACAAATGCATTTCCCTCCACCATTCATTAGTTGGCTACGCCAACAACAGATCATCATGGATGAGTATGCTTATGCTGGCACAAAATTCATAGGAGACCCACATATTCTTGTACCACTAGGTGCATAGTGGACTAATGCAGGTAAAACTTGTTTTTTGGAAATTTTCAAGATTTATGATTTTTTTATTTTGAAGTGTATTTGAGAGTTTACTTGTGATAATTTTGCACATGTGGGATAGGAAAGACCTCCCAGCATGTCACCAACAACACATTGAGTAGCACGCCAAATAGAGGAGGATGCTCCATACGAGGAAGGAGTAGATCCTATAGTAGAGATGGAGTGAAGTCTGGAAGTGATTACTTAGGGGATTCTAGAATACATGATTAAATATGATGTGTCAGTGTGGTATGAGAGGCATACAGTAGGAGTATCCACAAGACTGCATCAGTTGTTAGGCCGAGTGATCAGAGCGATCTCGTGCTATCATGAGCATCATGTCAGCGAATAGCCTGTTCCTAGTCATGTTTATCTATGTTGTTGTAGGCTTCGAAAGCTATGTGTCTTAGAAAACTATTTTTTGAAATTTTGATGTAACAAACTCTGACAGACTCAATACACACACACACACACACACACATGCATGGTTCTATCATTTACTTATGTGTTCACATATCATAATGATGTGTTCGGTTTTTACAAGTGACACAATCTATTGATATGTAATATAATCAAATTTTATTTCTAGTAATCAAACATGTCGATACATGCACAAAATTTATGGGTTTCTTACTGAATAATGACCATTTAATAGTAGCACAACTAGTTTTCAATCTAGCTTAACTACCAAATTTTTGTTTCCGAGAGAAATTGCTTCTCATAATAGTTCAATAACTTCACTATACTTGATAATATTACTAGTTTTTCCTCCGAGGCAAATAACTTGTAAATTGATCAACTCGTCATTAGGGCTGAAGAATGCCCAAGTTGCAGAATATAAGTTTCATGTGCTACGACAAGCACCGTCAACAAAACCAACATAATGGTTCGTTGACATCTTTGAACCAAGTGGAACACAAGGTAAGTAGAGGAAACATGTCTGCAAAGCAAACAATCACATCAAAAATAAAAATGCACACTAATGAATTGACACACTAATGTAGAAATGTAATTACATGGAACTTACACAATAATTTTTCGGATAAAGCCCGTTGCGGGGCTATGCTAACACATTACCTTTGTAGTCAACCGACTCATAGACACCCTTTTGAAAAACACGTTCAAGAATGTATGGCCCATGCCAAATAGGTTCACAGTTCTGAGCTCCCAAGTTATCATTAGCTTGGTCATACAACAAGACCAAGTCACCTTCAACAAAAACTCATGGAGAAAGAGTATGATCATAATGAGCTTTAACTCATTTTTTTTGCTTCAATAACCATCGCAGCAATATGACGGGTCTCACTAAGCCTATCAATACAAAGTAAACATTGCTCTTCTGATGAGGTATCGAGGAGTAGCTTCAGATAGTTTTAATGAAGGAATCTCACAGTCGATAGAGAGTGTTTCCTCTAAACCATATACCAACTAGAATGGAGTGAAACTAGTGGTTGTCTTAGCTGAGGTTCGTTAAGCCGAAAGAGCTAAGAATAAAATGAGATTCCAATCCTTTTTATGCTTCCTAATGATATGTTGAAGCATAGTAATTAAAACTTTATTAATTTCTTCAACTTGGCCATTGGCTTGTGGGTAGTAAGCGGTTGAGTTGTCATGCTGAAGACTCAACTGAGGAGTAACATCTGCCATCATGTACTGATGAAAATGGGATTTGTAGTTAGTGAAAATGGCTTGAGGGACACCAAAAAATTCTATGAAATGGTTAAATAGGAACTGACAAGAAGTTACACCATCATCATTATATGTGGGCATCACCTTGGCCCATTTAGTAAAATAGTCAATGACGACGATGATATAGCCACGGCCCCCGACTGAGCCACGGTTATAGGTCATGAAATTGATTCCCCATTTAGCGAATCGGTCAACGGTAATAACTGGGTGTAAGTGTGTTGGTGGGGCCAACAGTAACAATTGGGTGTTTATGGTTATATATCTGACATTCGTGACACTTTTGAACTGCCAAAATGAAATCTTTGAAGGTAGAAGGTTAGAAATAATTGTCACGAAGGATCTTCTAAGCAGTGGCATAGCCTGAAATGTGACCACCACATGCCCCAGAGTAGTAGTCATTCAAGACTTGTTTAACCTCTTCAAGTGTTAGACATATGCGAAGAACACAATCAACACTGACTTGGTACAACATATCACCAATAATATGATAAGGTTGAGAATGATGTTGGATACAACATCTATCATATCGAGAAAACTCAAATCTGAAAGTTTGGGTCTAAAGATAAACAATAATATCTTCGTACCATGGGTCAAGAGTACTGATGAGAAACAAGGTTTCATCAAGAATATTCTTTGTAAAATCAGTGGAGGTGTTTGTAGAAGGAAGGGCGGAGATCAATTCAGAAAAAGATAATGACTTCTTTGACTTGGTGGGAGTAAACTTCAAACTCTTGCAGGATAACAAGCCATTTAGAGTAGTTTCACCCATGTAACTAACGAGTCAAAATATAAGTCATGCGGCTACGATCACAAATCACTATGGTATTTCGTAGAAGAATATAATGGCAAAATCATTGGACATAACGGACTGCTGCAGATGCAAGCTTCTCGACATTAGCATATCAACTTTATGTGTGAATAATATTTTTACTCAAATAATAAACCACACCAACACCATAGCAATGGTACTATTAGCCGTGACCAAGTACTAGAAATAATCACGGTGGTTGTGAGGGGGATGCAATAAAGGAGCACCAATGAGTGTTTTCTTTAGAGCATCGAAACATTGTTGGGAAATTTCATCCCAAATGAATGGGATCCCCTTCTTAAGGAAGCGAGTAAATCCCTTGGCAAGCTCAACATAATTAGGAAAAAAGAGACAAAGAAAATTGGCCTTCCCTTGTAAAATTTCCAATTGGGGCAATGATGAAGGAAGGGGTAGATTCGCAATATCCCCTAATTTTAGAGGATCCATTCAAATTCCTTCTTTGGACACAAAAAAACCCAAGTGTGGATTAGATTTGATGTAGAAGACACATTGATGGGGATTTAAACGAATATAATATTGTCAACAACATAGAAAGATTGCTCGAAGGTGGTTTGGATGGTCATGACGCATAGGAGAATGAGATGGTAAGTCATTTGAATAAGGTTGAACGATGTGTTTAATATCGTGAAAGGCATATGGCATCTCTCTTTGAAAGGTAGAGCCAACATTTTTGATATCGAAAGGGAGCCTCTTATAAGAAAAAGTCCTCCATGGACATGTGAAATTAATTTTGTGTTGATGAGTAGATAATATTTTAATCTGGTTATAACTAGAAAAACGATCCATAAAATAAAATTTCTCTCCCAGTGCACTCGTTAAATGATCTGGTCAATAAAGAGAGTTGGATAATTGTCTTTAGAGCACACACAATTAATATCGTGGTAATCAACACAAACTCGAATTGACCCCTCCTTTTTAGTGACATGCGTAATATTGGAAACCCAGTCCGTCAATGGGATAGGGTAAATAAAACTAGCCTTTAGAAGTTTGTCAACTTATTTGTTAATAACATCGACCTTTCTAGGATGGACTAGAGGGCTCGTTGACGAACAAGCTTCATCATTAGGATAAGTGGGTAATTCATGCACCACTATAGCTATATCAATACCAGACATTTCCTCATACGACCAATCAAGGACATCACAAAATTCAATAAAAATGTTAGTGTAAACCCTAATCTATTTCGGAGAACAGGAAACCCTGATGTGAAAGTTCTTCACAGTTACATGTTTAATGGAAATGTCAATTGGCATGGTTGCAGTAATATTTCCCATATTACCTTCAGACAAAACTTTGTGCACCAAAATAGGTGTTTTAAGCAGATGTTTCAAGTTATGAGAAAAAAAAGTCTCATGGCAATAGGGAATCTCACTAAGACTTGGAAGAAATGAGGAATGATGATGGGAATCATCCCAAGAAGTTTCGTCAAGGGATATAACCTAAAAAATACTCTCATCAGTGGAAAATATCTCATTCAAGGGATCTAGAGAATCCAAAGAACTAAGTCAAGGAGAGTGAAAATATGTGTCTAGGTGCATACTAATAATAGTATAACTTTTAGAAGTAACCACCGAAGCCAAGACAATTTCTTGATAAGATTTTTATAAAGGACTTAATGGCATAGCATCACTAAAAGAATGAACATGATCTAAAGTAGGGAAAATCCATGGATCATTTGTGGTAGAGATCATGTTGATCGAGGTGACATGCAGAGGTGGGAGAGAAAAGGTTCCCATTAAAGTAGAAGCTTTGAAAAGACTTGCCCCTACACTATAACACTCCTCCCTTGTGTCTCAACTATTGTAAAACTCAGCTGAGGAAAGCTAGGTATGATGTATAATATGAAAGGAAAATACCTTATTAAATAAATCACCTGGAAAAGCGAAACACTGATAGATGAGATTCCTTGCCAAATCCCATTGAGGAATGGGATAGAATAAACCTTTCATGATAAAGCTTCTAGATGTGATTCTAGATAAGCTTGGATGGATTGGAGATAAATATCCATCGGATGGATTGGAGATGAATATCCATCAAGGAAAGAACATAAAAGCTATGTGGGAGATAAATATAAGATTTTTTGAGAAAAAGCCTCGTGCGAGATAAATGTAAGCTTTTTCGAAGAAGGCCTAGGAAAATGGATAAAAATCCATAAAAGTGGGAGGAGGATAATGGAAACCATATAATGAAAGAGGGTATTAAATACCCATTGCATAGATCAATTGGAAGTAGTTGATCCATGGCAAGAAGCTCGACTTAGGGGGAATCAGAGGTGATTCATGGTTGGGTGGCAGTGGTCCACTCTCCAAGTGATGTTTTAGTTGGTTTCATAGGCGTGGAATGATTTATGTGTTGTTTTCTTCCCCTGTATGTTATAATTTCAGTTTCTCTATGAGAAAATTTTCTTATGTCTCCTCACCAGGAGAATGACTAAATAAATTGCATGGGATACTTATACATGGGTAGATTATTGATGTTCTTCTCTGTTTTGGGCGGACTCAATTACATGGTATATGCATTATGTTAACCCTTACTCGTTAAGAGGTTAAATAATTTATCTCAGATGTAGTGATGGTTGAAATTTATTTCTATTGTGGGAATGACATATTTTCTTATGCATATTGCATTCCTATGTGAAGTTAATTGTAGAACTAGATTAAGTGGGTGACAATTTTAGTACCCATTCATGGTATAATTTGCATGTACAAATTATACATAAATAGATTACTAGTGTTAATTTTTTTCTTATAAGAATGATTGTAGTTTTATACACGTGACTCCTTTTACAAAGTTAATAACGGAAGCACAATATGTAGTTGTAAATACTATCTTTGTGTACGAGGAGATCATATATAAATATACTTTACCATCTTATATTTAATAAAGGAGTATAGTATACCTATAATGCTGTAAATTTATAGTTTCCTATGCAGGTATAATAGTTTTGGGAACAATGATTCTCATTGTATGACTAATAGTTCAATTATATGTGTTGCATGTCATAAGACTGCCTCCACTTAGGATAATCTAGGTAATTATGCATGTGTATGAAAGGTTGGACAATAACATAATGACTATGTGTACAAGACTATGATCATGATGCATCGTTATGAGAGGTACAGTAAACTTAAATTAATATCCATTAATGCTTGTGGGGATTAACTAAGAGATTTTGTAGATTGCATGCCATGATTTGTTTCTAATGGTTGATCACATATAGTGGACATATTACTGAATCTAAGGGTACCTATAAAGGAACCAGCAAAACATTTAAGGAGTATCTATACTATGGCTCTATAATGGATATTAGAAGATATGAACTGTGATGATGGTTAATCTTTAAGCGTAGGAAAAGAAAAATTATAGGAATGAGAACCTAGGGGCTAAATTCCAGGGTAGGATTAGGAGGTTTGTTGCACACACTCTCATATGAATATAGGTATTTTTCACATGTGGGATATTTCCATTTGAATACCTGGAAGAGAAAAAGGAAAATTGATCAACGGTGACAATTTTCCCTTCATGAGGAAAATAGAGTACATTGAACAAACAAGACACCATGAAAACAAGGCATGAGTCCAACTTCGTCCAAGTAGAAGTTAGTAATTCATATTTTCATGTACAAACTCTACCTCTAATGCTATAGTTATCACTTCCAAGGTGATGGAAGAACTTCTGAGAATGCCATAAGAATAGGGGCCTCTACCATCAAAAGCTTCTAAGGTGTTTGGAGACTCTTTGAGAGGTGGAGAGCCAATGTATTTCTAACGTGAAACACACATGATGCAGATGCATGCACCTTCATCAACGATAGTCTAATGAATTGTCTTTACCTTTATAATCACTTGAATCAAAAACACAATTTGATGGGAAAGACGAAGTACATGGTTTTCCAGATAAAAAATGATCAAATTTGAATCAGAAGGATGCATACCTCCTATAGGAGACAATAATGATTTTTTTTGCCTTGGAAAAGCTTGGAGAAATTCCAAGGCAAACATCACCGAAGGTGCTTGAGCCATATCTTTGACAATACTCTAACATTGATCATCTCTAGTGTTCAGAATATAAGATGACTTCTGAAGCACACCTTTTTGAACTCGTTGGATGAAAAAATCATTATTAGGTATCTCGATATGAAGAGGACCAAAACTGGTTGGAGAAGACGTATAAGGTGTTTCAGTAGCTTCTTTTTCCACTTGCTTTTTTTGAGGATTTTGATAATCGTTCGACCGAGTGGAAACAAAAATATGGATTGTAGTACTCATGAAAACCTAATAACTTGAAGTGGCAAAGGATTAGGGTTGTTCTACCAATTTCTTCTACTATGATGGAAATGTCTCTTTTAGTACAATCAGGGTCCCTTTAAATAAGCGATTAACTTCTGAATGATAGGGAAAATCCTTGGTGTAGTGATCTTCCTCACAAATGAGGCAAGGATATTTAACTTTATGTTTGGAGGAATCATCAGCAGATGGCTTAGGAGGATCCTATTTCAGGGTATGATATTTTGCTTTACCTTTACCATTTTTCTTACCTTTTGATACTTTGTCTTCTGCAATAGACTCAATGACATTAACCTCAGAGGTTTTACTAGGATTCGAGGGGGTTTTCAAAGGAGGATTAGAACCAGTGTTTGAAACGGATTTCTACTTCAAAGAAGCTTTAGTGGAAGTTCAACACACTGATTGTTGGGTCCCTATAATACTAGTGATTACCACATTACTATTATAATTGCATCCCTTATTAATATTGTCGTGGCCCTATTGTCCCCATATTTTTATTACTATGCCCCATAGAATCCCTCTATTGTTATTTTTGTGGTTTTATATTATTATTGTTAGGTCGCCTCAGTTATATTATGACTCCTTAGACTCCTATATATAGAAAGGAGGTTTTGTCATTCGAATCATCTAAGAATTGTTCATTTATGTAATGTAAAGGAGGTTGCCCCCTCGAAGAGGTTGAGTTATAAGGCATTGATCTATCTTTTTTATCTTTTCTTGAGCTGGTTTCATAACATTTGGTATCAGAGCTTTGGATTCTAGTGTTTCGCTACTCCAAATAGGTCATCATGGCATTTTCGCTATAACTTTTTTTCTGAAATGTTTCAGAAGCTAAAAAAAACCCATTTGAGAAGAAACATCACTGAACCTTGGGTCCAAATTTCAGATATTTTCTCGCTATATTTGGGGAGATATGATTTGAGGAAGTTGGTCTTTTTGCGGACTCCTAAATTACATTCCAAACAAGTGACCTGGGGAAAGTCGTCATAACTTTCTCTTTAAGCGTCGGATTGAAATTTCGTAAGAAGGTATAGAAAGAGGATAGACTATAGCTTCTTGCATATATTGTTTAGAGCCAAAGGTCGAAACAATGACTCGTGGCATGTCGTACAAGTTTTCTCTATGGAACTAGTCTATAATCAGGTCACTCTCGAAGATTTCGCATAACTCTTCCTTGGAGAATCCAACTTGGATCAGACTGGTGACATTGGAAATAGGACGCAAAGGGTTACTATAGGTCACATTTTCAAAACTAGATGATCCGAAAGTACAGAGATACGTCAGAGGCAATATCAAGCTCCTACAAAGTGAAAAAAGGTGTGTAGATTCTTTTAAATTTTTTCTTAAGCTTGGTTTGAAAATTTTGAAGGAATTCAAAGGGCATAGTAGAGAATTATTATTGGTAACTGATGCCCCAAGGAAAGAAAATGCAAACACCTATTAAGAAACCTGAAAGCTCTACCATGACTCATGAAGAAGAGGAAGAAATGCTACATGATATATCAAAATTACAAGAACAAGTGCAACAAATGTCACTCTCACAAAAGCTAACAGAAGCTAAGATAAATGGCGTGGAATCTAAGATAAAGGGAATGGAAGCTAAGATGGATGATTTGAAGATATATCTAAAGACAGATTTGAAGAGAGACATGGCAAATTTGAAGACAGACATGGCAGATTTGAAGACAGGTTTGACAAATTTTCTACAAGAAATACTTACTAATGGTGAAAAGGTAGTAAAGGAAACTCATGATGCAAACAAAAGAAATGTTAATCATGTTTTCATAGACTCTAATGTGGGATTGAAGACCCACCATATTCTGAAAATCGATATGAGGAAGTTTGATGGCAAGGATCCCGCAACATGGATATTACAGATGGAGCAATTTTTCAATCTCAATAATGTGAAAAACACACAAATGGTACGTATTGAAACTTTATATTTGGAAGAAAATAAGTTTGTATGATATCAATGGCTTTGCTCTCGTAAACAAATTATCACTTGGGAAATTTTTACGGAAAAATTGACAACACATTATGAGAATACAAAAATGAACACTTTTTTTTAGCCAATTGATAAGTCTCAAACAAAAGGGTTCAATAATGGAGCACATTGAGTTCCAAAAATTGAACATAAGGGTAAAAAATATTCCAGAGGAGCATAGAATTGATGTGTTCATATGGAACTTAAAGGATAATATCCAACAAGGTGTTCACCTTTGGGAACTTGATTCATTAGAGAAGGCATTCAGGTTAGCGAGAAAAATGGAAAGAAAAATTATGGCATCCAGGAAGCATACCACTCACAACTATAAAGATAGAAGTGTTGTGGCCCCTAGTCTTCCACAATCTATAAGGTTTAAACCACAAAAATTGGAAGAAAAAAGAGTAAAAGGGCTTTGTTACAGTTGTGATAGCAAATACACTAAAGGTCATAAGTGTGCTGAGAAGAAATTATTCTACAGAGATTGCGAAGAGGAAGAAGAAAAGGAGCAAGAAAGGTCAAAAGAAGAGGATATACTCCAGGAACAAAGCCTAGATAAAGAAGAAATGAATTCGACCATATCTTGTAATGCATTGGCGGGAA
>APFE031330450.1:5660-17609 GCA_000404065.3 Pinus taeda | reverse complement strand
CCTTTGAATGATGGTACACTCAGTTGAATGGTGACATGGAACGTCATTTGGACAACTTTGATAAGGGTAAAATCAAACCCTAGACCTAATGCCTAGTGACCAAATTTTGCTTGAAGACTCACTGAAATGACAAAATTTGACCTTGACACCTTAAAATCACTTTGTAAGAGCATGTTTGATCACTGGAGGAAGGCTGCAAAGACTGACACTAACAGATTCCTTGAAATATTTTTTTTAACGATTTCTATCTATATGATCCATGTGATAAAAAATATTCTCAAAATGAAAGTGCTTAAAATCTCCCAAAACGAACCTCAAATCATAGATCTTGTCATTTTGATTCCAAAGACACTTGAATCACCTAAACCTGACACAGTATGAGGAAGTTATTACATTATGAAGTTTTGGGCAAACAACGAAAAAGTCAAAGTGCAAGGTTGATTGTGTAATATGTATGCTGACGTGGTGCTGACATCATCATATGATTGGGTAGTACATATGTCAGAAGGGGGCCAATCAAGAGTCGAAATTTAGGCCAATCGTATGAGGACACATGGTGCATTGTTATTGGTTTGAAGGTTTGTGAGAAGTGCCAATCACAGAGTGAGTTTTAAAAGGGAAAGCCCAAAGGAGAAGTATCTTGTTACACATGGATGCAAATTTTTGAGTTATAGATTAGGAGAAAGGGGAGAAATCATTCAGGGAGTTAGTGCAGAGTAAGTGAAACTGAGATTTCTTTGAGAAGATCATACCAAGTCTAGCATAAAAATACATAAATCCTCAAAGAAACTCATAGATGGTAGGAAACTACCCACCAAATTTAAACATGGCTTTAATTTAAGGGCTTTCCTAGAAATAAAGATTTTAACTTAGAAAAATCGTGAAATTGGGAAAAAAAAATTAATGAATTTTTATGAATTGTTTTAATTTTTTCATTTCCAAGTTCTTGGTGACAACTTGCCCAACTCCCAAACCTACACATAAGGCCGAGCCTCTCCGAGTCATTTGTCGGGTCAAACCTACTAAATTGGCTTTTAAGGAATCCATTTTTTAAAACTTACAACAATTTTTGTAGTTAAGAAATGTAATGTACATGAAAGATGATTTGAATCTAAGAAGGTTTTATGACAATTACAAGATCGTTAGTAATAAGCTTGGCTGTGATGGTTTTGAAAAATTTATATCGGGCATTTCTTTAGTTTTAACTGAATATTATTTTGCAAAAAAATGAATAGAAAAGTAGCAACAATGACTTTATAAACATAGTTGAGCGGATTAAGGGCAAGTAGACACTTCAAATGCTCAAACAAGTGTTTAGATTTATGGAAGACATATATATGTGTTGAGACAATCAACAAAACTAACCCATCAAAAATGAACAAAAACTACAATTCTTCTAGAGGATCAAATTTAATATATGCTAGTCATGTTTATTTTTGAAATAAAGCTTCTAAATTTTAATTTGATTATTAAATATATAGTAAGATATTATTGTTAATAGCATAGCTTATCTATTTTAAAATAATATTCTCTTTGCTTTTAAGTAAATTTAAATTGATTGATTAAAAAAAAAGTGGCATAAATAAGATTTTTTTGGATATATAATATCATATTGGTAGATGATATTATAACCATCTCTATTTATAAATTAATAATATCCACAATTAAATATTTGTTTTTTGATAATATGAAATCTATTATAATATACACCTTTGTCAATCTTAAATCTTTTATATATTTATCAAATAAAAAATATCTTTATCCCTTTATCAATCTTAAATCTTTTATATATTTATCAAATAAAAAATATCTTTATCCCTTTATCAATCTTAAATCTTTTATATATTTATCAAATAAAAAATATCTTTATCCCTTTATCAATCTTAAATCTTTTATATATTTATCAAATAAAAAATATCTTTATCTAAATTGCTGATTCACAGAATATTCGACAATCAGGCAATCAGACAGAGATGCATAGTGTCAATTATTTGACTTAACCTATACCTTTTAGATTACCCAATGTTAAACACTCAACCATCAAAATAACCTCAATATAAAGAACAAACCCTAAATACTTTATATATTTATCACATATAACCAAAATACCAGAAAAACTTTCGAAACTACACAATGCCAGCACAATCATGAAGGAGTTTATAAACCAGGAGACTGCACTGAAAGCATAAACTAAATATTTTCCTCTTAATAAAATGTGTATATAGCCGTCGGCAAGGAAATGTAATTATGTTCAAGCTATTTTTTGAAATTTTATACAATAAAATAAAATGGTTTGGGTGGATTATTGGTATATTCTTTTTTTAATCTAATTTTATTGGTGAATGAAATCTCCTTTCGTTAAGTTTATGAGAGCATACATACCTTTTGAACTTGTAATTTTTTAAGAAAAATATATACTCTTAAGCTTACTCAAAATAAACATCAATTCATCATAAATATTAAAATATTTATTTAATAATAAATTTATATTATTTAGATTAGAATAATTTTATAAAAATTATGTAAATTAAAATTTTATTTTGAATTACTTTATTATTATTATAAAAAATTAATATATAAATTATGAGATAATATTATTAACGATAAAAATTTATTTCCACTTTACTATAGAGATTCTTAATTTATAAATAAGATTTGTTACCATATCTTGAGTTATTAATACTATATACCATAACTTAATTCAAAGTCTCAAAACTATATATATATATATATATATATATATATATATATATAATTTATTTTTATAACATTTTGAATTAAATCGAAAAGCATAAATGGCATAACTATCTTTCATATAACTCTCAACTTTTTATGGTAACCATTGTTAAATTTTTTTTTTGAATATTTCATAGACTTTACATCTCTATCATCTATCTATTAATTATTGATAACTAAATTAATATTTTGGAAGTTTTATTCCACTAGCTTAGCCATATGAACTAGCACAACCATATAAATTGAATAGTTGGATAAGCATCAAAATACTTACCTCATAATACATTTAACATTGTGAGTGATTGGAGACTTCCACAGTTTGTAATATCGCTAGTGATTTATGGAATAATATTGTGTAACATGTGGTAAAATAATTAAATAAATAAATTTGACCAAATTTTGAGGCCAAAATTTATCTGAATTAAATAAATGACCATATCTGGTCAATAATAATTATGATTTGGTAATTTTTGGAAATTTAAAATAGTAAAATTTGTTTTGAAATACGATTTTTATTATTATATTTTAATAGCAAATTAAGAATTAGTTAAGAATTAAGTTGTTGTTGTTGTTGTTTTTTTTTGAATAAAACTAATTAAATGAAAGATAGATATATTATATGAAATTCAATATATGAACAATTAATGAGAAATTGGTCCATACAAATCATTAGATCATAGATTAAAATGAAATGGTAAAATCAAGATCAACAAGAAACATTCCTAATGATTAGAAGAGAGGCTAAGGATTAGAGGAGGAATATATAATATAAAATAAAATGATAAAGGAAGGTTAAGGGAAATAAAAAGAGAAGAAAGAAAGGTAAGGGTTAATATAAAATAAGGTGAAGAGTGTAATATAGATAACGATTCTAACATATGATTGTCAAAAACTTTAAGATGAAGGGAGGGATAAAGAAGAGGAAGAAGTGGATTAGGGATGGGTTAAGATTCAATGGATGAGATGGTGGATGACGAGTTTCTAGGAATGACTGAGCTTATAACCATCCTTTTTATTGAAGTTTTTAGGTCTCTTCTCCAATTCAAGGGCTTCTCGAATAATACACGAGTTGTAGAAAGGTTCAAAGGATATGATTTTAAAGTGATCAAAACAAATTAAGTGCTTGGATTTATGAGAGTGTTTAACTATGACAGACTTTGAAAGGCAGTTGTGGTTGGTGTCAGCACTGTGTTCCTTGAGGCAGGCCTTGAAAGGTCAACCCATTTGGCCAATGTAAGCTTTACCATAGGAACATGGAATTACGTAAACCCTTGATCCTTGCATGGGTTCTAAAGTGTCTTTGGCTAATCGAAACAATTGCTTGAGAGTTTTGTGGGGTCTAGATACGGTTTTTATGATTTTCGTAGCCAAAATTTTAGCAATAAGATATGTGGTCCCAATTCAAATTCTCCTATGTATAATTCTAATTTGTCTACTATTCTCCAAAATAATCATTTACCAATCTAATTCTTAATAATAATCCTAATTTTTCTCTTCTTCATAAGAATGTATCTCATAGTAATATAGATCTCCCTCACTCGATTGACACACTTGATAATAATCTTGATAACTCTATTCCAGAAATTGAGTCCTCTTCTATCCCCTCTTCCCCCATCTCCAAGCCTCCCTATGTAGTGAACCTCTCCTCGTTCACCATCGATCCACCCACCCTCCAATTATTGGAAAAGGCTTCAACTTCACTCTTGCTCCTTGCAAGATTTCCTTTGAATAGATGCTTTGCTCCATTGAGCTTATTTCCCAAAAGCCCCCTTCGCACATTGCTAAAGAAAAGTGGCAAGACTATGGAAGAATTTTGCGTCGTGCTAAACCGCCTTCCCCTAATGTATCTAAAGATGAGTTCCTTGCCATCAAACGCCTCAATGATAACCCTCATATCCTTGTCCTTAAAGCAGATAAAGGTAATGCTATGGTTATCATGAGCTGTGGATTATGATGCTAAAATGAATGGTCTCTTGCCATCTTCTTCCTATAAAATCCTTCCGAAGAACCCCCTCAATGATATTTCCTCGCTAATTACTAAGGTCATAACGTCCTCATCCATCCCTGTGTCTATTCAATGCAAGTTCATTCCCCATGCCCCCAAATCTCGAAAAATTTATGGTTAACCGAAAATCCATAAACGAGATATTCCCCTTGTCCCCTTGTTAGTGCCATTGGAGCTCCCACAAACACCCTAAGTCATTATATGGCCACCAACCTTCAGAAATTGTGGGTTCTACTCCCTCTTACATCAAGGATTCTGCTGATTTCATTGAAAAGACCAAACCCATCCCGATTGATGAGAATGATTTGTTGGTAAGTTTTTACGTTGTTTCCCTTTTCACCAAGATCCATGTCCCTGAAGCTCTGCACTTGATCTCCCATCTTGTTGACCCTGAAACCCCTCAAGCTAATCCATACTTTCCAAAACTCCGCCTTCTTTTCTTTGAAAGGCACCATATATGAACAGATTGAAGGAACAACTATGGGTTCCCCTTGTCTTCGGTAGTGGCTAATATCTTTATGGAGCACTTTGAAACCAGAGCCCTTAAGTCTTGGCATCTCAAACCCAAATGCTGGTTTTGGTTTATGGATCACACCTTTGTCATTTGGCAACATGGTCATCCTATGTTGGATGCCTTTCATACCCATCTGAATAGCATTTCCCCTCATATCCAGTCCAGTATGGAAATTGAACACAATAAATCACTCCCTTTCTTAGATGTACTTGTCTCTCGCCTCCCCAATGGTTCCCTCTCACATCAAGTCTAGAGAAACAAGACTCACACAGATCGTAATCTCCATGCCCTCTCTCATCACCACCCATCCCAAAAAGATGGCATTATCAAAACCCTCTTCTCCAGAGCCTTAAAAATCTTTGCCCACTAGTTTCTATCAGCTGAAAAATCCCATCTAGTTAAGGCTTTCAAAGCTAATGGCTATTCCTCTGCCCCGATCTCTAAATCTCTCATGTTTGTTGCGCACCACAAGCCCAATAAGTTGGACCCCTCTTCCACTTGTGGCCTTATAACTCTCCCTTACGTGAAAGGGACCAATGATCTTATTGCTAAAATTTTGGCTAAGAAAAGCATAAGAACCGTATTTAGACCCCACAAAACCCCCAAGCAATTGTTCCGATCAGCCAAAGACACTTCCGATCCCATGCAAGGATCAAGGGTTTACAAAATTCCATGTTCCTGCGGTAAATCTTACATTGGCCAAATGGGTCGACCTTTCAAGGCCTGCCTCAAGGAATACATTGCTGACACCAACCACAACCGACTTTCAAAGTCTGCCATAGCTGAACACTTTCATAAATCCAAGCACTTAATTTGTTTCAATCAATCTAAATTAATAGCCCTTGAACCTTTCTACAAATCTCTTATTATTCGAGAAGCCCCCGAAATCTAGAAGAACCCTAATAACTTCAATTAAGAGGATGGTTATAATCTCAATCGCTCCTGGAAACCCGTCATCCACCATCCCATCCATTGAATCTTAACCCATCCCTGATCCCCATCTTCCTCTTAGTTATCCGTCCCTTCATCTTAATTTTTTTTTGATGATCATCTGTTAGAATTGTTATCTATATTACACTCTTCGCCTTATTTTATATTAATCCTTACCTTTCTTTCTTCTCTTTCTATTTCTTAACCTTTAACCCCCCTTTTTTAATCCGTTTTAATCATTTTCTCCTTAAACTTCCTTTATCATTTTATTTTATATTTTATATTCCTCCTTTAATCCTTAGCCTCTCTCCTAATCATTAGGAATGTTTCTTGTTGATCCCCCTTTTACCATTTCATTTTAATCTATGATCTAATGATTGATATGGACCCATTTCTTATTAATTGTTCATATATTGAATTTCATATAATTATCTTTCATTTAATTAGTTTTATTCATAAATAAAAAAAATCTTAATTCTTAACTAATTCTTAATTTTGCTATTAAATATAATAATAAAAATCTTATTTCAAAACAAATTTTAACTATTTAAATTTCAAAAATCACTAAATCATAATTATTAGTAAGCAAATAATGGTCATTTATTTAATTCAAATAAAATTTTGGTCTCAAAATTACATAGTGTTAATTCCAAAAATCACTAGCATCTATTAACATTTGTCAAAATTTAAATAAAGATATAAAATAAATTAAATTAATATAATATATTATATATATTTTATTGTATTATTAAAACAATTAATATATGAATTAAATATATACATCTCACAAGATTTTTAGCAATGGAGATTCACTTCCATTTTATAATGGAAATTCTTAATCTGTAAAGAAAATAACTACTAACATTAATGAAATGTATTTGATATTTCGTTATTATTTACTATCATATTTATGTTATTTCATAAATTCAACAAACATAAAATTTATATTTGTGCTGATAGGCACTTTTTTTTTTCCTTTCCAGAATAGGGTTTCTAGAATTTTAATTTAATTAACAATAATTATTATGAAGTAAATAGTAGGAATTTAACATTGAAATAATATTATTAGTCATAGATCAAAGGTTGAAATTTATCTTAAAAGTAATTATGCTCTTTTAATTAAATTGATTAATTAAAAAAAATGGTCATATGAACATGTCTGACATAAACATGAGTTCTGGTTTTTTCAGCTTGTAATATTAGCAAGCCATGATGTTGGCCCATGTTATTATACACAATGCCTATTTATAGATTAAAAATATCCATAATCGAGTAGAGATAAATTCTTGAACAAATTAGATTTTTTTTTTTTTTTTTTTAATTATAGTTATTTAGCTTTGTAACATCATTTAATTTTTAAATAAATATTTTATATTACAAATACATGTGTTTTTCCAAAATGTGAATTTATTTTTTATAATAACAATTTTTTGTAAGGAAATAAAAAAATCATTAATTCTACATTCCCATCGTCCTGTAGTCCAGACTGAAACAAGCAAATTCACAAGGTTGTTAAAGGTATTAAACGCCCATGAGTTCTAAATGCTTGTAGTTGTGGTTTGCAATGGTAGCTGAAATGACCAGGTTGAATGTAATTACAAAGTGACTACATTTTATTGGATCGGGTGAAAGGAGGCCCGAATATTTCTTAGTCACCAAATGTGGTTAACACTGGGAAGGAATTATATCAATCTCTACTTTTAGGATGAGAATTCCCTCTGTTTATCTCACCATTATTTATCTGTTTACTATTAGTTGTGTCTACATTGTGTAGCCTCCATTGGCATCGTTTATATATGTGGAGATCTGTAATATCAATTCAGGTAGAGTATTAGTTTAAAGAATAAATTATTTATGTGCAGATTTATATTTAATGGTGTACGGCGTACTTTAATTGTTAATTGTTTTTGGTTTTTTTTGGAAAATATGTTTCTATAAATTGTGTTTAGAATTTGGTGGGATGTTAAGGAAGTGACGATTTCAATTTAATAATTTGCAAAAATAAAATAAATTTGGTAAGGATTTTTTGATGAGTGGTAAGTTTCAATTTAATAATTTGTAAAAACAATATTGAATTTACAAAACAACATTTAAATGATTAAATTTAATTATTATTTTTTTAATATATATGAAGAGAAATTAATTATACTTAATATCAAATTTGTTCTAATTTGTTTTAATTGATTTTGCACCACAACTCATTTAAACCATTTAAACAATCAAGAGTTCCATTTATTACCCTTCGGTCAAGATAAGCATATAAAATGTTTCTTGGGAATTCCCTTTACTACCCTTCGGTCAAGATAAGCATATGGAATGTTTTAGTAGTGGCCACCTATAAGTTCCAATATGCAAAATGCAAATTCTTCTTTTCAAAAGTGACCTGCTTATGTACGGGGACAATTTTAATGATAGAAATTTATCTTAAAGTTTAGAAATCTTGGCGAATATTGCTAGTCCCTAATATATGTAAACTATAAATATGAAAATTGTAAGATGCTTAGTGACATTTTTGTAAATTTTCTAATGATTTTATACATGTCTTTATAAAATTCTAACAATATTTAAAGTAAAATAATTTTATACTATAACATTTGGATGAATCATTTTTAGAAAAAATGGAAATTAGCAAATATTTTTTTGGAAAAAGCATGGAAAATTAGCCAACTTATGAATATTAGCCCCTAAATTTTTCCGTGGATATGTATGATACATGTGGAACCCTAAATGAGTTGAAGCTACCCATTAAGGAAATGAGAAGGTACGCTGTTATTGCAATCATCATCATTATCTACATTGGCATTGTGTATCATCATGTGTGCCTAATTATATATTACCTTGGCTCTTTAGATGAGACCTCTCCTTGATAGAAAATCTTGATAGATTTTCCACTTCTAGTGGTAGAAGCGATAGCACTAATTATGATATCTTCTCGAATAGTGAAACACAACCATATTCTACCTAACTTTGTAAAAAATAATTTCTCTTAATCAAGTCTAGACATCTATTTGTGTCCAATGCAGGCTTACTGAAGCAAATCCTAAGAAAATACTTGATTAGTTTAAATGTCATTCTTAATTGTCCCTAAATGCAAGTGGAGAAAGCTCAATTATAGTTAAGCCTAATGTGATGAAACAAATTGTCTAAAACTATCAACTAAATTAGTTTAAATTGTACCTAATTATATTGCTCTGGCCTAAAATTACCTGCTAATACACATGTTTGAAAGCGAATTATGAAAGTGTGGAAGGTTCACATGTTTGAAAGCGAATTATGAAAGTGTGCAAGGTAAAGAATACTTCCACAAATGAGAAATTCTCGACATAGAGGGATGTTGCGAAGTTTGACCTTGAATTTGTTTGGCTGAGGTTCCTCTTTTTCAAGATTCAATTCATACATTAATTGAATTAAATGCTTTTGTAATCATTTGGTCCATGCTAATAATTAAATAATGTCTTTTTGTAAATTTGTGTGGCAGGGACTACACTACTATACAACCCTTGTTTTAGGTGGTTAGTGGAATGATTTGGTTCTTATCCTCGTGAGATTCAAATTATTACATAATGAAATAAAATGTCTTAATAAATATTCTTGTAATTAGTTTTGAGTCTTATAATTTCTTAAATAAATATACTTATAAGCTAATCTAATATTTATATATTTCTTATTTTTTTTAACCAACATAAAAAAATTGAAATTATCTTTACAAGATTGGTTTGATACATTGTAGGTAAAGCATGTTATGAATATAAATAATTACAGTCTTAACAATATTCTACACTATATTTTGAGGTCATTGCTGGGGTTGATCACTTCCATCATAGGAAACTTAGAGAGGCCATTGGAATTGAGAAACACTCTATTAATCTTAATAGAAGATCTCATTCTAGAAGATCAAGCAGAATTGAGAAAGGAGGTTCAAAAGGTAAAGGAAGCTAGGAAGGAAGGAAAATGGGCAATAATAAAAAATAGAAAGGATGTTATTCGAGATAGAAACCAAAAAGATAATAATAAATAGCAATTCAACATGCTCCAGATTCTTTCTTAGAACTGTTGGGGCTTTCCATGGAACAAAGGCCCCAAGCTAAGTTGGACCTCGAATGATGTTGATATTATTTTTCTTGTTGAAACTTGGGAGCACGAAGAATCTAAGGTCCCTAACATAGATGGATTTACATTATGGTCTACCTAGAATAAGCAATCCTCTTGTAGAAGCATTGAGGGTATAGCTTGTTATATTAAGAAGAACATCTCTCCCCATGCTAGGATTTATAAAAACGACCCTTAAAACCAATATAGTTGGATAGAAATTACTGACATCTAAGATAAAAATACATACATAGAAATTTGTTATTTCCCCCCCATCAATTCTAACTTCTATAAGAAAAGAATCTAGATAAAAATAGTCCTTACAATGGTTTAGAGAATGATATTTCTAGCCTAAGGAATGAAGGCAATATCCTTCTAATGGGTGACTTTAATGCTCGAACTTCAAGCAACCAAGTTATTCTTCTAAGAAATCATTCCAACCCTAATCCTCTTTGGTTCGACGAATACCTTCCTTTGGCTAGCCGGTATAAAAGGAGCTCTGAAGGCCTCAGGGAGAATCTGTTTGGGTTAGAGCTAGTCAAGCTCTGTAGTGCTCAGGATCTCATAATTTTCAACGGCCTAAAGAAGTGGCCCAATTCTAGCCAGATGACTTGCATCCATGGGCTTGGTAGAAGCGTGGTAGACTATGTTATCTTCGATCTTCCTCTATACAACGAAATAACAATTTTTGACATCTTAAACGACCACGAGCCTAACTTTGATCATAGGCCTTTACTTATAACTCTCAATTTTGTCATGCATAGAGATCCCATAGAAGATAATCCTTATAGCCAAAAGAAGTTAATCTTTGATAGAAATAAAAAAATATCTCTTTCTAGATGAACTAAAAACTAATTTGCTTCCTTTATCTAGTATAGACAACATAGAAGATCTCTATCATAATTTTACTACAACCCTCTCATATTCTATTAACAAGTTCTCAATTGAAGTTTCAAGTAATAAAAGAAATAGAAAATCCAACCCATGGTATGACAAATATTGTAAAAGTGCGAGGAGAGCAATTAAGGAAGTTGTTGATGAATCTCTTAAAATTGGGAAGATAAAAATATACAAAGCCCTGACTAAAAGGAAAAAAAGGCAGTATATTCGTAAAAGACAAGAGAATCTCTTACACCTCTCTAAGGTAGCTCCTAAGATTTTGGAGGTAGATTCTAACTAGGAAAACTAAAGATAATAATAAAATTGCTTTACACGACTGGAATTCCTATCTTAAAAGCTTTATGAATCTCCAAATGTCATGGATAATTTTAAAACCCTACTCACAACGAAAGAAGTTTTCTCATTAGAAGACATTGATTTTGGGGTTAATTGCTTGGCTAATGGGAAAGCCAAGGACATTGAAGGTTACCAGGCGGAAATATTAAAAATTGGAGGTCCTGTCCTCATCCCCCACATTCACAAGCTTTTCAATAAAGCGGTTAAGCAAGGGTTCCCTAAACCATGGACTCAAAGCCTCATTATCCCTATTTTTATAAGTGGGGATACAAATAACCCCTCTAATTATCAGACAATTATGATCAACCCTCTCCTAGCCAAGTTATACGGTACTATTTTATAAATGAAGTTGAGCATATGGCTTGAAAGTGAAGGTAAGCGGGATAAAGGCCAAGTGGGTTTTAGAAAGCTGTAATATCCCTTCCCTTAATAATAAATA
>APFE031330437.1:128743-146091 GCA_000404065.3 Pinus taeda | reverse complement strand
CCATGTTCAACTTCTAAATATTGGTCCCCTCCATATGACTCTGATTTTTCTTGGGTTTGGCCATCCCAGGAGCCTTAGAGCTAATTGAATTACATTTCTTATTCCCAAACCTAGATTTCTGGAAGTCCCTTGTGGCAAATAACAGTAAATTTATGCTATCTTTTAGAGCATGCTAACGAGATTCAATCAAGTTTATTCCACTTGAATTATGTCACAAAACCATTCTAGTTGTTAACAAAAATTACCCCATTTCATTTGCGCATGATTAGGGTAGCCATTTGATAGATTTATTAGCTCACTAGTTCTCGAATTTCTTGATTTTAGTTTAGTAATTTTCTACTATTTTTTAGCATGGGTTAACAAAGGTATTTTTGAGTAATTCCAATTGGAATGGAGACCTAATAAATCCTAGTCAATAAAAAATTTGTCCCATCCAATTTGGATTTGATTTGCTTGGCCATTAGGTGAATTATAATTTCCTGTAGTAAATCTATTGTTTCATGTAGTACTCTTCATGTGTGTATATACTTGCCTAGATTTGCTCAAAAAGATTGGTTTTGGTCCCTTAGGGTTGAATCATGGCCCTTAAGCTCTAAATAAATGGTTGGGGAATAATAAACACTAATTATGACATTCTCTTTTCTAATGTAGATTAGTCATATTTATTTGAGTTTATGCTCTTAGGATTTCAATTACAATTTGTTGTTGTTGCTTAGGATTAATTTCTTTTCCAAAGTGAAATTTCAATTTATGAAATTAGTTTAGGATTTGATTTCCTTACATTCACTCTAGTACATCATGACATCAAAGGAAGGACACATTGTATGCTGCACATATAGTGCCAATACCTCTTACGTTTGTATGAATCCCAAGTTAATAATTAAAGTTGGTAGCCTTGGGAGTTGCAGCATTCTTGTTGCAATACCGAAACTCATCACGTTTTGGTGCCATTGCCGGGGAGGTGTCAAAGTATGCATTGTTTTCTCCCATATTTGATTCATTTCTTTTACTTTTTGTTAAAATATATATATATATATATAGATATAGTATAGATACTAGTTAATATATATATATATATATTTTTTATTAGGCTATTTCATTTTCAAAAATAGAAATACATTGCATTTGCATTCTTTTTTCAAATAAAGAAATAAAAATACTTCTCCACGACAACCGCCCCCCCCCCCCATTTGATCATGTTGGTGTAGTAAGAGCCACATCACCATTAATTTTTGTAGGTAGAAGAAGAAGAGGTGGTAGAGAAGGAACAAGAAATGGATGGAAATCATGACAATGAAGAAGATCCTCTTGGAATTCCCATTCAATATATTGATGTCAGTGTACATATGAAGAATATCCCTCCATATTTTCTTCCAAAATTTCATGGTATAAGGTCAGAGGATCCGAAAACCTTTCTCTTTGAATTTGAAATCCTTTCTAGATCTTATGGTTACTTATTAAACACTAAAAAACTGAGATTGTTTTTGGCAACATTGAAGGATAGAGCTCTTAAATGGTTCATGAGTTTAAGGACTAATTCAATAAGATCATGGAATGATATGAAAAATATATTTCTAGAAAAATATAAAGATCGTGATCTTAAAGAAGAAACATTTAGAATGAATCAAAAAGAATATGAGAGCCTTGATGATCTAATAGAGAGGTTCAGATATACTGTTAAGAGGGAAAAACTACATCATTTAGGATCTGACACAATAAAAACCCTCTTACTTAGAACAATTAGGGATGATTGGATTGATATCCTTTATCTCATGAGCAAAGGTGATGTATACCAATTATCATTTGAAGAAATTTGTGAAACATGTAAGCATATCAGCGTCAAGATCGGTAAGTGAAGCTAAACTTGGAAATTTGTTTGATGACTTTAAAAAAAATTATTAGCAATATAACAAAACAAGTAGAAATGTTAAGAATGCAAGATGAGGAAAAAGAAGATGTTGATATTTGTGTTGCCCATGCAGAACCACATGATGTTAAATATTTCCCCTCATTACCAAGGTTGAAAGAAGTTTACCAAGAGGACAATGGAGCAAGTCAATTTCCATTGCAGCTATGTTATGTACCTCCAAGAGGACCATGGAAACCTATTTATCCTGATATGATGCAAGAGCCTAATTCACAATTTCAAGCTTATGCACATCCATCTCAAAGTAATTCGAATACACCCTTTCCTTGGCAACCTTGGCCATGTCAGCCCTAAAACCAATCTTGGAAACAAGATTGGCAAGGAACGTATGGGAGCCATCCTTAATATCCTCCATACTAAACTCCAAGTTATCCCAACCATCCACCTTCACCACAACAAAAATCCCAACCACGCCCATCTCATAGATCCACTCCCACTCAACTACCTATACCACCATTTCCAAACCCACACAAGTAGCTCAGCACATTTAAAATGTTGAGGTACAACACTTCCAAACATCTCCTCTTAATCTAAATGGTATTCTTCTTAGCTTGGGAAGAGTATTGCAAAAAATATATTCTCTTGATATCATTGAAGGACCACATCCAGAAGAAGAAGAATCAAATGAGAATATCAAAGGATCATGGTTTGCATTTTATGAAGAGCAAACATCAAAATCAGAGATTGAGAAAGTTCCCTCATGGTTACCATCAAATCCTCAATGTGTTCAAGAGAAAAATTAGCAAAAAGAGGAAGATTTGAAGGTCATGGAAGAAGAAGACATCCAAGATTATCCAACTGAGCAAGTAGACCAGGGGCATCACAACTATACTGAAATATGGTTCCAAACAGTCATTAAGTTACAACAACACTCTCTTCTTCAATAGTGCCTGATATCATCAAAGTTAAACTATTTGATATCTCAAATTCAGGTACATGTCAAAGCATATATTTCAAGCCTACACATTAGTTTGTATGTCATCTTGATGTGCAAATGGCTCCATTGGAAGTATTCTTATACTTGAAAGTGATTTCGTTTTTCAAGTAGAGTAAGGTAGAAACAATTAAAAATAAGAGAAAAAAAATAAAATTATCAGGTGAAAACCTCCTTTGAGGCACCTGAGATTGGCTCATTAATTGAAAACTCCATGAGGCGGTCAATGGGTTGGAAAAAAGAGAAAAATAAAATATCCTAGGTGAACACCTCCTTTGAGGCACCTAGGCAAACCTACTATTTGAAAACCTCATTAAGGCAGCTAGTAGGCCTAAAAGAAAAAAAAAGAAAAAAAAAAATATTTTTTCCATGTATCTCTCTAATGAATGCAGGTGCTCTCAAACATCTGCAAGCAACAAAAACTAGTTGGCACCAAAAAAAATAAAAAAAAATGGTCAAAATTCTAGTCAAAGGAAGTCAAACTTGGACTTTCTCCTCCTTTTCTCAGATGCTCCAGAATGACCAAGGCCATGCCAATCCATCAGCCTCAGCTATTTCCACCATCCACCCATCATTCCCAAGCTTTTCCCATTCATTTTCCTTGTTGTCCTAAAATACTACAAGAAGGCTCTATTTTTACTATAGGAAACAAAAATACATAGAGCAGAAATTTATTTTTGTCATATCTTGAAAACTATGTATCCATTTTCCAAGTTGTTTCAGGTGAAGATGCATCTGGATGATGGTAACATGCTCAAGTGATTTCATCAAATTCCAGTGCAAATATTTTGAGAAATGGACCTCTATCACCTACAATCATGTTTTAATTTTCTCAATATTATTGCATCTATTTAAAAATTTGTTTCATGGGGAGATGCACATGGATGATGGTAACATGCCCAAACAATTTCAGCAGATTCCAATGCACGGTTTTCAAGAAATTGACCTCCATCAACTTTAGCCATTTTTATTTTTATTTTAGATTAGTGCATCTATTGGCTAAAATATTTTCATGGGGAGGTGCATAAGGACGATGGCAACATTCTCAGAAAATTTTAGGTCAATCCATTCTACCGTTTGGGGGATATGGACAAAACAAGGGTGCTATAGGGTTTCTTGTAGTACTACAAGAGTCTTAGTTTACTACAAGAAACATGTTGAAAGCTATAGGAAGGTATGGAAGGTGAAATAAAGTGTGGGGAAGGTGCCTAATGGTGGAACAATGTATAGGGAAGGTGAAAATCAACCATGGCCAAGCCGAGCACTTTAATAACGCCGAATTTGACTAAGATAGCTTGCTCATGGTAACTAGAAGACAGAGGTTTAGAATCCCCAAGCTATGGAGACCTGTGCAGAAGAAAACAAAGGAAATTATCACCTTCAGAGGACCATGGATTGATCATCAACTCATCAACAACAAGCATGTCTCTCCAACAACCATTAGGTAGGTATAGGTATGCAATTTTCTTGACCTCTTCTCTTGAGCATCTTATAGTTAGAAATTTGTTGTCAATGCATGAGAGATGAGGTTTTATAAGCTAAGGATGAGGAAATAGTCTCAGCCACCTTCAACTAGTTAATTTGAGCTCAATCCTTCACTCATGCAATGTGGAAAATCCAAATTAGGAAGGGTGACGATTTTGAGGAATGGGGACAACACTTAAAAGAAGAAATTTCTACAAAGGCCAAGTCACTACAACACTCCAAACCCTCCATCCAATTCATATCCACTATCTATCCATCATTCATCCATCCCATTTCATAAATATATATATATATATATATATATTTCAAGAACAAACCCTACACTTTGTCTCACCCTAAAAGTTTCTTGAAAAAACACATAGAGCACATCCTCTCCATTTTCACAAACCTAGACTACTCCCTATGAGCCCTTACATCATCCTCCAAACCCTCTACATCATTTCTCATCACTCCCATACAGTTAGAAGACCCTGAAAGAGGAGGAATGACTACTATAGGAAGGCAGAATGCTGCTACAAGAAGGAAGAAAGGAACAAATTATGTTAAAACCCAAAATGGCAGTGCCTAAGAGAGACCTAATCAAAACAGAGAACTCCAAGGCCATTAGGAAATCATCTAGGCCACAAAAAGAAGAAGAAGGAAACAAAAGGAAAGAAGGCAATCACCATCAAAATAGAACTCAAACTGTAGCGATGAAAAGAGATTTTCCAAGAGGTCTCTAATATATTTCTAGATTTTGTCCAAGGCCTAAAAGATGTTATAGAAATGGAAGAAAGGCATGGAAGTCAAGTTGAGGGCCTATCCTAGGCTCAAACTATTATTTATGCTCAAAATAGGTTTAAACGGGGTTTCCTATAGTATTACAGGAACTGCTATAGGGTTTCCTATTGTACTACAGGAACCACTACAGGTTTTCTTGTAATTTACTATAGGGAACACAAATTTACCAATGAATGTCCTAGTTCTCATCTAAAGGTGTTTTGAAGGTTTCAGAGGTGTCCAAATGGTGGGAAAAAGTAGCATATGTTTGGAAAAGGATGTGGAAGACCTTGCCAAACTGAAAAAATATTCAAGAACCCATCTTGAATAAGGGAAAGAAGGTAGGCTAATGGTCTCAAGAAACATTATGATGTTTTCTATGCATAAACAATTTTGGAAAAATGAGTGAAAATGGAATGAAGGTTTCAAGGGAAAGGATATGAATGAAATGGTTCTACAAGCCAAAAAAGTTCACTTGCAAAGAGGAAAGTTATGTCTTTTCTTGAAAGGCTATTAAAAAATCATGAAAATAACAACTACACCTTTGTGCTTGTCCTTGCAAAACTTACAGCCAAAATTCTTAAGAGAAAGGACTGAGGAATGCACAAGAGAGATGCCACCAGGGCCATGAATGAGGCACAATGAGGTCACTAAGTTGCTCAGAGGATGAGCAACACTTTCAGTAGGGGGGTATGATGGGCCTCTAAATTAAACATATATTAAGGCTCATGTCTCTAAATTAGACATAATTAAGGCCCATATGACCATCCTTCAACACATTAAACCTCTATTTTTTCATTATATAATGTATTTTTAACTTTAATATGTTCATTAGGAAGGTTTATGGATAATTGCATATTTGTGCCTAATATTATATATTTTTGTTGAATATTATCATAATATTGGGCAGATTATGGAGATTTGGAGGAGGAGATAATATAGGGACCTGCTACCTAATACAAGAGGATCAATATTAAATAATAAATCAACAATATATTATGGAATTATGGCACAGATTATGGAGCTCCAATCATTGAGAAAATCTAGGAATGTATTCCCTGCCATTTAATGCAGATTCCTAGGATTGAGAACCAAATCCACTAATCAAGGGATTTTGGTGGGGAAAGCCTCCTCATTTCATGGGGAATGCTTCATAATCATTTTTTATAAGTACCAAGTCGAATTTGTCTCTAGGGGTTGATTTGGATTAGTCTTCCTGTGGAGAGAACTCGTAGTTTTGCAGTTCCAATTTCATTTTTTGCAAGGATGTAATTGTATTAATAGAAATAATGAAGATTGGTGCCATGCTCAGCTTCTAAATCTTGATCCCCTCCATAGGACTGTAATTTTCTTTGGGATTGGCCATCCCAGGAGCCTCAAAGACCTTTTGTATCATTTATTTTTCTTCTTTTCACTTCTTATTCACATGCATCTCTTGTTCTTCTCTTTTTTCTATTTCTCCATTTAGTATTAATGATTTCTTGTTGTATGATTGGGTTGAATGGTCGAAGTAAGTTATTTTACGGGATCACAAGAATCATTTCATGATTTTAATAGCTTTGGAAGGTTAGAGTAATCATTGAGCTACTTGGATTAGCTTGCTTATTCCCAAATCTAGATTTTTGGAAGTCCCTTGTGGCAAATAACAGTAAATTTATGCTATTTGTTAGAGCATGCTAACGAGATTAAATCAAGTTGATCCAACTTGAATTAGATCAAAAAAATTATAGTTAATAAAAAATATTAGCCCATTTCATTTGCACTTGATTAGGGTAAGCATTTTATAGATTTACTAGCTCACTAGTTCTCGAATTTCTAGATTTTAGACTAGTAATTTTCTGTTATTTTTTAGCATGGGTTAATAGAGGTATTTTTGAGTGATTCCAATTTGAATGGAGACCTAAGACATCCTAGTCAATAAAAAGAAAAAAATCCCATCCAATTTGGATTTGATTTTCTTGGTTATTCAGTGAATTATAGTTTCCTATAGTAAATTTGTTGTTTCCTGTAATACTCTTCTAGCGTGTATATACTTGCCCAGATTTGCTCAAAAAGATTGGTTTTGGTCCCTTAGGGTTGAACAATTACCCCTAGGCTCTAAATAAATGTTTGAGGAAGAATAAACACAAATTAGTACATGCCTTTTTCCAATGTAGATTAGGCCTATTTATTTGAATTGATGCTCTTAGGATTTCAATTACAATTTGTTGTTCTTTCTTAGGATTAATTTCTTTTCCAAAGTGAAATTTATATTTATGAAATTAGTTTAGGATTTGATTTCCTTACATTTACAGCTTTGATTTGATTTTCTTGTTCATTCAGTGAATTATAGTTTCCTATAGTAAATCTTTTGTTTCCTGTGGTACTCTTCCAACGTGTATATACTTGCCCAGATTTGATCAAAAAGATTGGTTTTGGTCCCTTAGGGTTGAATCATGACCCATAGGCTCTAAATCAATGATTGAGGAAGAATAAAAACCAATTATGAAATTCCTTTTTCCATGTATATTAGGCCTATTTATTTGAATTCATTCTCTTAGGATTTCATTTACAATTTGTTTTCTTGCTTAGGATTAATTTCTTTTCCAAAGTGAAATTTCCATTTATGAAATTAGTTTAGGATTTGATTTCCTTACATTCACTCTAGTACATCATGACATCAAAGGAAGGACACATTGTATGTTGCACATATAGTGTTGATACCTCTTAAGTTTGTTTGAACCCTAGGTTGATAATTAAAGTTGGTAACCTTGGGAGTTGCAACATTATTGTTGCAATACCAAAACTCATCACTAGTGTGACCTAGGCTGAGTGTGATCCCCGAGTGATCTTGATGGCTTAGATGCCCCTGGGTCGTGGTTTCTTAAGCCACAAGTCTAGCCTGATGTAATATTTGATGAAATTAGACCACTTGACAAATGAAAAAAAATATGAAATACTAAACAATAAATATTAAAAAAGACAAAAACAATTATATAAAAACATAAAAATAAATGATATATTTATAACACATTAAAAAATAATAAATAAGATTGGCTTTCCACCCTCACGCAAAAGCCAAGTGGTTGCAGTCCAGTGTAGGTACGTGTTACAGGTCTATTTTGGCACATCACTCCAACATTCAGATCAATACTATTAGGACTCATCAAACCCTAATTCAGTTTCTACATGTCCTAGACAAGTCATCACATTGAATGCCATCATTCCTGAGAGTTTCCTGGCCTTAAGACATCCTGAAATGATTCCTTGAGGGACCAGCGTAGTCTTGTTCAGGGGTAAATGGGCTCCAGAGCACTTAGGCCCATTCAAGCCTACTCTGCAGAGCACCTAGGCCCACTTTGACCTACGTTAGGCGAGATTAAGTGAAATCTTCATAGGGTTCTGGGAATATTCCTACATTCTAGACCATTATAGAATATTCCCACCTCTTATCCTCTCATATGAGCTCAAAATTGGATAGGGAATGAATCAAATAACCTCCTACCCTCTCATCCCTTCCTCCATGGAAACTAACTCCCAAATTGGAAAGCCATTCAATGCCCAATTTATGACAAAACCACCTCCATTTCCCTATAAATTGAGCACTCATCATAGTGATCAGGGGCTAGACTTTGAAAATTTGTAGGGAGATATTGTTGGTGTGAGGTTTGAGATTGTAAGCAAGAATTGTTACGCTACTAGAGTGTTGTGCTTTTGATGTGATGAAGGATAGAACTCAAGTTGGATGAGTGACATGGGATCAGACTTCTTGGTTGTAACTCTTCCTTCTACTTAATAAAGTTGTTTACACCTTTTTCCATATTCTTGTCTTTATGTATGATGATTATATGTGTAAATTCTTTCGATTCCATTTGCTTATAGTTGATAGATCTCTTGCTTTGATTGGTCTTTGTCCTCTGTTTATGATTGCAGGTACTTATTAAGCAGATTTAGTTTGACAAGGAGCAACGAGAGCTATTCAAAGGCAACAAAGGGAAGTGAAAGATAACAAGTAGTTCCCTTGTCTTGTTTATCTTCTATAGAAAAATGTTGAACTCTTTAAATCTATTGTTCTAGGTGTAGCTACCCACCTAGGGAAATTGTATTTATCCGTAGATGCAAAATTCCACATAACAAATTGGCAACTCAATTTGGGAACGACCATCATTCTGAGTATTTTATCCTCATCATAGTACACCCTAGTAGACTTTACTTTATTTCATTGATCTTATTTCAATCTTTTTAAAGTGTTTTTGGTCAAAAAATTGAGGTTATATGTCTTTTGATTGGCCTCTTTGGCACTAGCGCAGGCTTGGTCAGGGGATAGTGCTTTGTAGAGCACCCTTGGCTTAGAGATAGTGCTCTGCAGCGTAGTTACTCCCACTCTCACCTGTGTTGATCCTCCTTAAGCTTAAAAACCCATATTTGGCTTGGATTTTTCCAATTTTGCTTCTGAAGTTGTTTGTTTAAAGATCAATGTTTCTATGGTTCTGAAATCAACTTGTATCTCTTCTCCTATCCCTACTTCGACCTTCATTGTTTAGTGTTTATTAAGAGTTTTCTTTATCATTATCAATTCATTGTCAAAGTTAGTTTATAGCGATTATTATTTTCTGAAAAGGTAGTATCGTAAAGTCTTCATTTCTTTGAAAAAGAAACTGTCGTAAAGTCTTCATTTCTTGTGAAAAGTATTGATTGATTGTATGTGCATTTAGTTTCCTTTTGTTCATCTAAACATTAAAGGGACTAAAAAGAAAAAATTTCATTGTGCATATTCTAGTTTTTTAATTCTTGAAAGGAATAGCTTGGGAAATCACATTAGGTGTGCTCTTTGCTCTTTGTCAAAGATCTGATTGCTCTATCCCTTACTAGCTACGGTTTTCATTATTAATTGAATGAAAGAATGTTTCTCATGTTAGTTGCATTCTAGGAATTTCAAACATACATCACGTGGTGAACCTTGAAAGGTAAATTCTTAAGAAGATCAACTTAAAATTTATCTCAATTAACCTAATGGAGCATTGTAAATTAACGCATAACATTTAGAGGTCTAGGCTAGAGATGTGTTTCGACGTCGTAAAACATAGCAGCTGTCATTACTTGTTTGTGATACATTCCGAGTGTGATCCCCGTTCCACGCACGTGAGTATATCGTAGCTCGTCCATGTACCTTCGGGTATATAGGGCGGTGTTACAGTACATAAAGTATAAAGGAATGCTCTCACTATGCAGTTTCTCATTAGATAGCACTAACATGGATTGGGCCTCGACGTACTAATTTCGAGTATATATGGGAGGAATACATTAGGTTTCTATCCATCCTTAGGTAACCGAGTCAGCCACCTTGTACACTATGATACACCAAACACAGCATTTGGGGAGATTGCCTGCCTGTACTTCTCAATTCGCCAGGAGGTATTTTGCAGTTCGCAGTTGCTGGGTAATCCTTTTTCCTAGATTATCCCTCTTTTTTTTTGTTATGGTATTTTGATTAAAATAAAATTAATTGACCATGGATAAAATCCTCCACACTCACTCCTTAGTTGATCTTAGGTTATGACATATGGCAACAACTCCGGAGTCCACCAATCAAGGAATTCCTTTTGATGGGAATCCTAGTCCTTTTCCTCCTTTCAGAAATATTGGTGCTCCTTATATGGCAACATTGTCCCTTCCGAGATTTACCATTGGCTTGCTGATATGGTTTTTTCAACCTCCTTGGTTCAAAATGTCATAATTTCTCCCTAATCAAGTACTCCTCCAACAGGACAAAATCAACCTCCAGTTGATCTTAAAATTGACCCTTTGCCTTCTTCCTTGGTTTTTTTTCCTCCCCTTCTTCCTCTTCGTCTGGTGAAAGTATTGACACTAGTAACCAGGTGGATAAGAAGAAGAATAAAGGAAAGAAGAAGAAGAATAAGAAGCAAATTCAGCAAGGGGGCAACCAATCAACAATTGCTTCGAATGCAACTTCTAATGATAAATTGTCTGATAAGCCTCACAAAGTTCGATATCCATGCAAACTTTGTACGGGAGACCATCTTCTTCGAAATTGTTCTGATATTCCTCAAATCTTAGAAGAATGGCCTTCTCATTCACATCGCCCTGTGTCATAAACTTTTGGAGATCATGTTGGTGACACACCATCAACTAGTGGTAGTAAAGTTCATGGAAAGAAGGGTAAAGTTAAGTTTCCTTGTAGGTTATGTGAAGGGAATCATCCCATTCACCTTTGTCCCTATCTGGATGAAGCCAAAAGAGTGTTGGATAACCGTCCAGCTTCACCACAGCGACTTCCATATGGTTACAGGAGACTCTCCCTTAAACCTTCACTAGTTGATAAAGTGACTGACCCAAATCAACCGTCGATCAAACCTACTCTCTCTGAATGTGAATCCCATGAGTCTATACCTGACCAATCACAGGTCAAGGAAACAGTTGACCCGATTTCACCTTCAGTTAATCGTACCTTTCCCATAGAGAGTGAGTATGATACCACTCAGGTTCTTTTCGTTTCTTCAGATTCCAATGATCTTAGAGGCAACCCTCCTATTCCATCAATACAGGTGGAAAATCCTCATGTTCCCATAACTCAAGGGGGTAATTCTCTTGTTGGCTTATTGGGGCCTGACCCAGGTTCAGAGTTGATTTATCCAAAAAAAACCCAGTACTACTGGCCTGTTCAGTAATAGTCCACAGAGTGTGGACTGAGGTCTCACCCGAAGTAGTATGGTAGGGTGCTAGAACCAAGTTTCTGCACCTTGGAGATGTCTGATGAGTTCAAGTGTTTTGTGGTTCGACCCTGCCCTGCACGTCACTACGCGCACTCTTCCGTACCGCGCAACTTGAGATGTTGCCTTCGCACAGGGGTCGAACGTTGTTATTACCCAAGTCCTTACTAGTATTCCAATGTTACTTAATTATTTTAGCCTAATTACGTGCTTTAAGTTATACTTAATAACATAAATCATTCATACAGGTGCGCGCAGTAAATAAATAGTATATTTGCAATTTATATCAAACATGAATTAATCCAAGAACAAATACACAAGTTGATATCAAATTTCTCTTTATTAATCGTTTCTTCAGTTACAGACTTGACTCCGCCCTACGCACTCAGCTGCAGGGGTCCGCGCACCCAGCTGTGGACTACTAGGCCTCTATGCACTCAGCTGTAGAGCCTTCTCCTACTCTACGACCCAAGACACACCTAGTCACTTAGACTCTTTTTTTCTCTCTACTACTTCACTTCTCTTCTCTTTTACACTTAGAGCCTCACTCTATTTATACAATCCCATGGTCCGTGGACAATGGGTAGGCCGAAATTACATTACAAGACTAAGGCAGACAACCTTGTGACTCTATCATACATTTCGCGCTTCGCGCCCACACTTCACAGAGTCTTTACAACAATATCAGGTCAAAACTTGGGTTTTGAGCCCCAAAACATGCCTTGGGAGGATTCCATGCCCAATAGGTCCCCAACACAAACATCACGACTCACCCTTGATTCAATCTGTCGTTGCGGCGATCTTTGCATGGAGTCCCTCGAACTGTTCTCGAACTGTGCTGAGGTCAGCAGCGCACTGAGCTGCTACTTGATGGATCTGTTGCATCCGTTGTTCCGAGACCTTTGTGTCTAGGGTGCTTCTCTGCATTAATGTGTGCATCCCCTGTATGTACGTGAGCTTTCCATTGATGTTTGACGTGATAGTGAAGGCCTCGTCAATCCAAGGTTGGAAGTGTGCTTTGAGAACTGCCTCCTTGTGTCACACCGCGTCCACCTACCCCTTCAGTGCTTTAGCTTGCTGCATTCTCGCAAGCCTCTGGGTGAGGACTACTGTTATCGGGAAAACAAGTGTCTATTCAAAGCTACTAGTCCCACTAAGACGGGTAGCTATCTTAGAAACAAACAAACTAAAGTTACTTGTGTTTTCCTTTATGAGAGATAGATGAGAGAGAAGCAGAGAGTACCAACCTCAGTCTTTCTCTTGGCTCCTTGCTTGTTTCTTCCCTCCTTTGACAGAGCTTCGCCACTCCTTCCTTACTTGTCTCGCTTCAAAGAACACCTATAGACTCAAAGCAACATAACACCATCAAAGAATAAAGATCTATAACCATAAACAATATAGGGTCATATGTATATTAACCATACAAATGCATATATCAACACAATATTCAGAGATATACAAGAATATGGAGGAAAACTCAAATAGATTTATTGATAGAAATAATAGAAGAGAGGATTACAACCCATTGGTCTGACCCAGTGCCATCCTCCCAGCATGAAAGCCCTCTTCACCTCATGAAAATCTTAGATCACCCAACAATACAATGTTGCACAGAGAAACCAACAGCACTTCCTTACAAAATACAAAATTCTAGCCTTTGGATCTCTAGGATGAGGGAACCATATATAGATATTTGCAGGTGGGTGAGTCAGCTTCTGGGATTTTTATTAGTGTCATCTCACTGATATTTCTTGGTTCCACTTGGATATTTCATGATCTCTTACTCATCCCTGGGTGAATTCAGAGAGGCAAGTGTCAAATGAGCAGTTTCTAGAAGATTCTCTAGGTTTCCACCTAGCAAACTGCTTCTGCCATTTGTCTACTCTCGCTCATCACACCCTATAGAAGGCCTTTCTAGTATGCATTGTACTTTTTGCATGTAGCAGGTGAGATGCATCGCACCCTTAGCACTGAGCAGTCTGTATGGTCCAGTTTTGACCAATTCTAAGTAGTTTTTCAGGGAGAACTTCTGGGAGATGATTTAATCAGCTGACCTTGTTCCTTTAGGGTATGAAACAACACTTTTAGGAGCTTAGAATCCCTTGGTTTATGGACATATGAGATTGGGGTTGCAGTGCCCAAATATTTCTATAACAGTTGCCCCCTAAAGCATGAGGTCGTAAATCTTCTGATGTGGGGTGAAATGCTTTATCATGAGGATCTAAGGTTTTTTGAACTGGAAGGTGACCTATAATAAGATACAATACAATACATTATCTTCATAATATCTTCATGATCTAGCTGAGGCGGGCATTCCCATGCTCATCTTTATAAATTCATTTTCATGTACATAGGACAAACAACCATCTGTGTGGCAGACTGATGATTCTGGTAGAGCCATCGTCCCTTAGCTCGGATGACTATCTGTGTAGCTATGATGTACATTTGATGTCTTTATTTTCTTGAATATATCACAGCCCGGATGGATGAAACTAGATCCGGGGTCTTCAAACTCGTTCAATCTTTGCCCGAAGTACAAGTCGATCCATGTGAAAAGATGTTCTGAAGTCGAAGATTGAAAGACATCGCCTGATTACCAGCGAATGATGTAAGTTGTTAACAGGCTCGAGAGGAATCATCGATAATGATAATGACCCTCAAGGTATTGTAGTACAATTTACGTGGTGTGAATACATGAGTCGATATCGAACACCACGTAAAATCTTTCGGTCGAAGGCCATTGATGTAAACCTGTCCCCAGAAGTGAGAAACTTGCCATTAAGGCATGCAATATTCAAAGTACTAAAAGGGTTGTTCCTAAGTCGACTTCTTGGATAATGAGCTGATGTCAACAAGAAGTGACCCATCATAGGAGGGCCTTAATGAATCCCACATCTACGACATGGAACGTAGCAAATTATTTTGCGGAGCTGAAAACGATCTGATGATGCAGGGTTCAGGGTGGTGGTCATGAAAGAATGAAGCGTGAGGGTATTACAATGGATGAGACATAAGCTGGGTTGGTGAATTCTCTGAGCGACTTCTCTTGAACATATCAGCGACACCGAAATGGATTGGTAGCATTATCCCCAAAAATGGATGGTACGGAGGACCAATGGTGATATGACCAGTGAATGGAATAACCCAACCCAACTTAATCATGCTGATGGAGTGAAAGTGTCATGTTCAAGAGCGACCTACTACCAATAAAGTTTCTTCAAGTTTTCTTTCCAATTTTTTCCCCAGTCATTTCTAACCAGTAGCTCTTTATTTTTGTCAAGCTTGAGGAGGATAACATATGCTTGTTCTATAATTTTCACTTCAGGCAAACCTGTCACTATGTTTTAACGAGCCTAGCGACAGTGAAACCCGCTCTTGTCTGCATGGACAAATTTGTCGCTATTTTTTTAACGAGTTTAACGACAAAGATAACTTGGTCCTTTTCAATTTTAGAGAGTCTGAAAAGAGACGGAAAGGAAACTCCAGTAATCCTTTTTCGTAATATAATCCCTTAAGTCCGAAAAAGTATAAAATAATATGAAAGGGATGACTTTTCAATAGTTTTAACGAGCCGAACAAGACAAGCGCTCAATCTTTTTGTGTAATGATCCCTCAGGTCCAAAAATATTAAAATCTAGAGGAGGGATGGCACTTCCAATCTAACGAGTTGGAAAGGCCAATTTCTTGGCCATCTTTTCATATTTTACGAGTCAGATGAAAAGAGCTTAAAGGAGACTCGTTTTTTGAGGAACGAGTGATGTTTTCGAATAGCAGCTGGTTCCAGGTAAGATTTGGAACTTTTCAATCACGGCAGTGTAAAGATGGCTAGTAGAATCACTTGTCGCAGTTGTTCCTCAAAAGGGGTAAACAATCAAATGGAGGCGTGTGATTGGCTAAAAAAAAGTGGAGGTGATGGTAAGAAAACGACCAAGGTTCAAACGCTGATAATTATGCGATCGCAATGGTTATTTACCGAAGGTGGGTTCATTTTTTTTTAATGAGCTTAAACTCTGGTGGAACATATGCTCATTGCTAGGTTTATTTTTTAATGAGCTTGAACTTCGCATAAAACTGCTCGTTGCTCGGTTTATTTTTTAACGAGCTTGAACTTTGCGGAAACATTGCTCGCTGCTAGGTTTATTTTTTAACGAGCTTGAACCTTGCGGAAACATTTCTCGTGCCAGTTATATAATAAGGATGTCTCATTGATAGGTTCATTTTTTAGGGAGCTTGCCCCATTCGAAACTTTGCTCAGGAGCCTTTTGTATGCAAGCTAGGAATGACCAACCTATGAGTTTAAAGGGTTGAGAGCCTACAAACTAAGAAAATAAAAGGTCATTTTTCACGTGCATGCAAAATGGTTTGCATGCCCCCAGGTATAATGAAGTAGAGTTTCCAGGTTACCATACGGAAGTTCTTGCATTAGCAAGATTGTTCCATCTGCGTGGCACACAAAACACTTCCTTGGCATTGGCCATCGAAATGGAAAAAGGTGACTGTTGTCAGTGCCAATCACATAACCTTTGGCGGGGGAATCCTTTTCCAGTCTGATCCATTTTCCTATGCGGAAACCTACCTTATATCTGGGGTTTTTCTGCCGAAACAGACCAGGGCGCATGCCTCCTGGGTTTTAGTCACGATCACCGAATCACTCGCACTCATCAGGTGGATGGACTGGAGAATTATGAGACATTCCTTGTGAAAAAAGAGCAGTTAGGGATGGCACTTGACTAGTAGCTATGTGTGAACCGGGGAATGAAAGCTGGTCTACGAGCTGGACCACTCTGCCTTCATGCGGAAAACACATCACTCGAAAGAGCGAGGAAACAATAGCTCCCATGCTATAAATGTAATCACGCCCAAGGAGTATATTATAATCTAAAGGTCCTTGGACTACCATCACATTTAAATGAATGGTTTTCCTTCTCAAAATTATAGGAAAATTTGGAAGGATCCCTAATGGTCGACTGGTTCCTTTGTTGAAGCCTGTCAGATTTCGAATCTCAGGCAAAAGCGATGGCGAACCAAGCGCTTTCCAAGCAGTTGAGGAAAGGATACTCACAGAAGCCCCTTCATCTATGATAGTACCAACCATGATCATTTTGTAAGCTTGTACTATGATTCGAAAAGGTACGTTAGATGGTAGGCGGGGTCTGCCTAGTAGATTCCAATCAAAGGAAACGACTAGATTGCTTGGAGAAGGGACCGAATAAACGACCGGGTAAATATCTGACGAACTTCCTTCCTGCGGTAAAGGAATGGGTAGATTGCCCCCATGTTCTTCAGATTCTATGTTAACGAAAAGAATTTGAACGGTGTCGTCCTCATTCTCTTTGGTGGCAGTATCATCTGAAGGTGGACCTTCTAAAGACAAGACTGGGTCGATTGCCATCTCGACCTATTGACTTTGGTCTGGTGTGGACTCAAAGGGTTTATCTTCAATGATAGGTGCTTCGACCAACAACAAAGGTGTGTCAGTCAGATTTTCAACTAGTGATGGACTCGACAAGAGTTTCTTGTATCCAGGAGGAAG
>APFE031330437.1:116238-127113 GCA_000404065.3 Pinus taeda | reverse complement strand
TTTTCTTTCAAAGCGACAGTACTAACAATTTTCTCTTCAAAAAACGAAAGGAAGACTACGATGACACTTTGTGATTTTGAATTAAAACTACTTTCGACACTTGAAATACTAATAATTTCAAATCAAATACAATGGAAAAAGTGTAATTGACTATCTAAAAGAGGAGTGCTTTGCAACACTCTTTTTCTTGACTGAAAACGACACTTGCGACACTTTCAAATCAAAAGACGACAGTTCGATTAAGCTATTGTTTGCAAAGGAGAATTTTAAATGACAAAAAATAAATAAAAACATTCACAATTCTTTATCAATGAAGGTGGAATAATGCAAAGGAAGGGAGTTTCAACAGTGATATACTGATCACAGACAACAAAACTACTGAATAAAGCTAAAGACAATGAAGGAAAAACCAAAATTTGGAAGCAGAAACAGTCTTACCTAATCATCACACCTGTAACACAGGGAAACATGGATTCATCTCACCTTCAACACACGGGAGGTGTGATGCATCCAGACTGCCAATGAGAGACAGTGTGATGGTCCAGGGATGAGACTAAGCTTGTTTTTTTCTCACAATTTGCAGCTAAGTTCAGGGGTTTATGCTGAGCTAATGATAGGCAGTAAACGCAAAGTATAGGGACTGATCTAATGAGGTTACTAGAGCTACCACCAGGGCATTTAGGATGTTTGTAAGTTAATTGTTTGGTTCATAAACAAACCCGGAGATTGACTGAAGCAGCATTGATCTACTTTGCAGTTGCATAGCAAAAGCAGTTCGAAGGCTAGCTGGCTTAACTTCAGGCTCCGTCTGTAGTTTATAAGGCAAACAAATAAAAACAAACAAACATACTATTCGCTCCCCAGTGGAGTCGCCATTTTGTTATTGGGAAAACTAGTGTCTATTCAGAGATGCTAGTCCCACTAAGACGGGTAGCTATCTTAGAAACAAACAAACTAAAGTTACTTGTGTTTTCCTTTATGAGAGATAGATGAGAGAGAAGCAAAGAGTACCAACCTCAATCTTTCTCTTGGCTCCTTGCTTGTTTCCTCCCTCCTTTGATAGAGCTTCGCCACTCCTTCCTTACTTGTCCCGCTTCAAAGAACACCTGTAGAGTCAAAGCAACATAACACCATCAAAGCATAGAGATCTATAACCATAAAAAATATAGGATCAGATGTATATTAACCATACAAATGCATATATCAACACAATATTCAGATTTATACAAGAATATGGAGGAAAACTCAAATAGCTTTATTGATAGAAGTAGTAGAAGAGAGGATTACAACCCATTGGTCTAACCCAGCGCCATCCTCCCATCATGAAAGCCCTCTTCACCTCATGAAAATCTTAGATCACCCAACAATACAATGTTGCATAGAGAAAACAACAGCACTTCCTTGCAAAATACAAAATTCCAGCCTTTGGATCTCTAGGATGAGGGATCCATATATAGATATTTGTAGGTGGGTGAGTCAGCTTCTGGGATTTTGATTAGTGACATCTCACTGATAGTTCTTGGTTCCACTTGGATATTTCATTATCTCTTACTCATCCCTGGGTGAATTCAGAGAGGCAAGTGTCAAATGAGCAGTTTCTAGAAGATTCTCTGGGTTTCCACCTAGCAAACTGCTTTTGCCTTTGTCTGCTCTCGCTCATGCACCCTACATAGTCTTTCCGTATGCATTGCACTTTTTTAGTAGTGTGAGAAAATCACACCTTAGCACTAATTGTTTGTATGTGTTGTTACCAGTTCTGAGTAGTTTTTCAGGGAGAACTTCTGGGAGATGATGTAATCAGCTAACCTTGTTCCTTTAGGGTATGAAACAACACTTTTAGGGGGTTAGAAGCCCTTGGTTTATGGACATATGAGATTGAGGTTGCAGTGCACAAATATGTCTATAACAACTACTATCTACGCAGTTCTTCAAACATTTTCGTATTGTTGTTGGAGTTCTCGCACTTCTGTCTCCAAGCACTGGATGTTGGGGTCCTCCTGTAAAGTTGTGAGGACCTCAAGTGCTTGTTCCAAAATTTTGGCACAATCTCGCACTATACCATTGATTTCCTCCAGTCCCGTTGTGATAGCTCTAGCACGTTGTTCTCTGACTTCCATGCGAGTGGATGCTACACCTTTAACTGTGGCTCGGCGATCTGAAGATTCAGCTCCAGCTAGACCTTTGTCCTTTCTTCCCTAGCCTCGCGGACTTTGTTGATGACTTGTGGATCCACATCTCTACTGGTAGATCTGCTGGGATGGTCAACTCCGAGATGCTTCGGCAAGCATCATCTACCACCTGCACCAACTATTGATTTTGCGACACCAAGTCATCGTGCTGCAAGCTGATTTGTTCCATGTTTATCTTTTTCTCGCTGAGGACTTGGATATCGCAGCTCTGCCGTTATCCCATCCTATAACAGATATAGTGTCTCACATGGAAGGGCAGCCAGATTAAGGCCAAGGCCTTTCATCATGCTAACCTAAAATCTATCAACCTCATTCGATGTCACTAGAGCCCCTTCTGGCAACACTATTGTGTTTGCCATCCGTGTGCGCAACATCTACTTTGCTGTCGAGGATCCTGCCGTGAGGTGGTTTGAAAGGGTACCAACCTAAGGGGGGCGCACCTGTAACTCTTACAACTACACTCTGAGGGCCCCCAACACAGTCATGTGCTCCTTCATGAAATCCTGAAGGACCTCATTTGTGACATCGTGCACCGTCTCGCCGATGTCATGCAGATCACCCTCGGTTAGGGTGATTGGGTCAATGGCCAATTTTGAGGCCTTAACCTTCTTCCTCGATCCTGCTCACTCTACCATGTGTGGGTGATTCAACTGTGTGGACACAGTTCATGGGTCTGTGCCTCCTTCTTCTGTTTCTTCTTCCTATGCTTCCTTCCCCTGTGAGGGCATTGCTTGGCCCTCGCTCGCCTTCACGGTTGCTTCCTATGCTACTGCGGCTACTTTTGCGGCCTTTTTTTTGCTTGGAAGCTTTTTGTGCCACTTCCTGTACTACCTATGCCTCGGCTACTGCTGTTTCCTTCAACCTTTCTTCGGCCAACTATGTGATGCGTATCTTGGCATCATCTTTCTTCTTCTTTGTTGCCGCCCTCTCGAGTTCTGCAATATCTGGGGCGCGCCATTCCGGAGGCCACGCCTCCAAGATATTGAAAATGGCATCATTAGTGGCTACAAAAGGTAGCTTCATCCACTGCTTCATCAGATCCTTTCGCGCCCTGATGTATATATTATGCATGTCTGCTTTGAATTCTATAAAACTCTATAGACTGACTGTTTTACACCGTCGACGACAAATGCGGCTTCCAGTTGATCCACATTTGGATGTTCATCTCCATGAGCACCCAGAAGATCTTGTTGTCACGTATCCTTTTTGCATTCTTCATGACCCAGAGCGAAGCATACTTCATGGCCTCCGATAAATCTCTATCAGTTATGGGGAATTGAAAATCCTTCAGCAATTCCCCTGCTACGAGCACTATGGACAACAACAACCATTCATAGTGGAAGGTTTTACCTTGCTCCTGGGCTTCACAACAATTCTTCAAGAATTTTGTGCAGAGGAATTCATCCCAATTAAAATGGACCCCCTCTATGCACTACTCGGCCAGTGTGATCACCGATGCAGGTACCTCATCTGCGCGACACTTTTGCATAACTTTGCCTGCTAGGATTTGGGTTGCTACGCGTACCGCTTTTTCCTTGATGTTGGAGATGGCATATCCCCTCTTCTTCTTCTACAGCTTGTACTTTGTCTTCATGGCCTCCGCGAGGGCCAAATCCCTACCCTTCCCTTCTGATATGGTCGTAAGGTCCTTTCCTTTGTATTGTAGTCGAGAAATGCGATGAATTAGGTCTGCCATGATGGGGATGGGCTCCTCCAGCCATAGATACCCATCATGCACCAGGCAAAGCAGCTGCCTAATGATGAAAATGGTTATTGGGGTGCGGTGTAAATGCGGCACCCATAGTAGGCCCAGTAACCCGACCTTTTCTACTCCATGTAGCCACTTTTGCACGTTGTCACCACCCCCGCGGTGTTCTACTTCATGAGGTTCCCGATCTCTAGGTGAGGGAACTTCTCGTGGTCAGTGAGGTCCCAATCTTCAAATTTCATGGATGGCAAGCAGCCTAGGTGTGTGCCTTCAAACATAATGCCGTCTGGGAGGAGCGGGGTCTAGATTGAACTCTTGGTTTTGTCTAGGTCCTTGGGCACTTTGACCTTCTCTTTTCATGGGGGGACATATGCGGGCAGTTTTGTCGTAGAGTGTGTAAGTTAAATATCCACCTCCATGCCTTCATCTTCTTCCTCTATGATGATAAGGGCCTGCACTCTTCTTCTTCCTCATCTATTTCTATCATGACAGCTTCCCCTTCTCTTCCATCGATAGTTTGTTGCCCAACGAGTTCCTCAGGGACACACGTATGGGGCCCATTGCTTGTTTATCCTTCTTGGGTCTTGGCGTACGCGGTGATTTGGGGATCTCTGCAACAACCCCGACACCTTCTAGAACATCCTCCATAGTTAGGGCATGCGCAATCTCATCGGCGGTTACCTCTTCTATTCCCAGACCATCCTTAGTTGTTGTCATCGTATATGGGCTGTAATATGTCACTTGCGAATTCAGGGGCTCAATCAAGGCTTGGCTCACAATGCTCAGGGCTCTGCTCAATCGCTCAATTCTCAAATAGCCAAGTGTTATTTTCTTGGCAGCCCTTTGTGTTTTATAGGGCTTTTTAAATTTGAATTCAAATGTTCCCCCCCATTCTGGTTCATTAATGCTTTCTTGGCGGCAGATTTTCCCAAATCTTGCCCATAAATCACGTCTTAAATGCCTGTCGCCCTCTCCATTTGGCCTCAAGTCGAGCATCCCATCGTGAATAGTGACTTCAACGGTCACTTGTTGGCTAACTTGCGCAGCAGTGCAGCCCCCAGTGTGCGGTCACAGACCTTGGGATTCTCTACTTCTGCGCGCTCCAATATCGCGCAGCTCCTGGACAGAATAGTTTATAGTCCTGTGCTCCCTTCCAATTGCCTTGAGCGTTAAGACTATCCTTCCCCTCGCTAGTTAGGTGGTCACACCACCCATGTAGAGCTTCATCCTTTCCTCCATCAGGGTTCTTGGAGAATCCCCACATTCTATTGTTGTGGTCAGCATCGTGCACTTCAACATTTGCAACGCGCTACCCTGGTCACTACGCTTGGCGATATGCGGTCCAAGCCAAGGCATCAGACTAACCAATTCACGATGATAGTTCTCAAACTTGTTAGTATGATCGTACACACCTTGCCTTACCATTCTAGTGTTTTCAGTGAGAAACTCTTCATTTATCTCGTCCTCTAGCTTCTTGACCTCCACGTCCATCAAAACACTTTTCTCTCTTAAATGTACCCTTTCTTTTTCAAGTTTGCAGAGTCTAAGGTTTCCCTGTTGGATTTCTTCCTTAAGTCTCATGTGTTCTGTCTCTTGCGGCTGTGTGATTCCTTCTTTCTGGGCTTCACGAAACGTCGTATCTACGGGTGATGCCATGCGCAGACTAGGCTTTGCATGCTCCATAGGGATTACAGCATCTACTTCATACTTTAGCATCGGAAATGCCCACGTGGTCAGTGTTTTTCACATGGTCCTATAAGCCCATATAACCATTGGTACGTGAGGTCCCAGTCAATGCGTCTCACATGGTGGACCGCGTTTAGTACTTCACACACTTTGTCAAAGGCTTCCATGCGGATAACCTTTGCGCATTGGTCTTATCATACTTCGTCATTTACACCATCATCTTGCCCACTTCTTCTTGCTGGTCCTGTTTCCTATTGCGAGGACGGTGTGTGTTTGTGCAGGTTGTATACCATACACCTATACCCATCTGGAGAGGTGGACACGCAAGCTGTTTCGTCCATCATACCTGGCTTTCATCTGCATATAAGGTTTTCCAAACCACCTAAGCATCATCCTTCTGGATTTGCATCAGTCCATAAAACTTCTTTGATGTGTACCCACCATTTTGCAGGTGTTGCATGCAGTGCCCATTTTAGAGTGTCGAAACGCTAGTATTCTAGCACTTCTCTCTCAAATTTGCTCCAGAAATTATCCACTTTTCTCAATCCATCATACATAGGCAAATCTCTTACCTCTATTGCCACGTAGTGCAATGACCTTATCATCATGTTGCAGTTGAGTGTGGTTACCTCGTGTAACCGATTCTGCCATCATTCTATCTCCTCACCCAAATCTGAGGTCCAGGAGCTTTCGCGCTCCCACGAAATCCTGCCATTCACTGTTGGATTCACCCAATCCTACTCCCGCGCAGTTATCTTGTAGATACAGTCTAGATCATCATCGCAATCGTTTTTGCGCATGGGCTCTGTGTAGCATGATCCTTCCGTAGGGTCTAAAGGTACCACTACGCGTACTGACCATTTCTCGAAAATCATCTTGCGCTTCTTTAGATTTATCACTCCATTTATGTCAGTGGCCCTATTCCTAGTAGCGCTAGATAGGGATTTTTTTCATCAATAATCTCTATCACTTCGAAATCTACAAGTGCGCTCGCACCTTCGATATCTACCGTTATTCCCTGCAATCTTCCCATCAGTAGGATATTTTGCTCATTTTCCATGCATAATTGAATAGGAGACCATTTCAACGCGGGCCTGCCCATGCGCTCCATGTCTACTTTGGCAGGACGTTCACGTCCTATCATAGATCCAAAATCACTTGATCCATTTCATATTCCCCGATTTGCACATTCAATCTCATCTCCATTCCTGTTCGCATTGTGTGCTTCCCAAACTTTCGGACTACGCACGATTCTCCTGGTCTAACACATCTAGTGATGAGTTCTTGTAGCCCCTTCATCGCTTCGTGTTGCGCAGCAACTTCATGCATGTCTCCAGAAAGGTAGTGAGCATTGATGGGTCCATTTTTGGTTCTAGTTTGTCTTTACTAACTGAAGTGGAGGCTTCCGTGAAGCTCTTCTTAGCTTCCATGAATGTCTCCTTCGCGCACTCCAAATTGAACTCTGGTTCCTTTGTTGGAGCCTTGCGAACCCAGGTACTCTCTTCGAGCTACTTGCCCTTGTCATCTCCTATCGTGATACCACTTCGAAGCATGATGTTTACATTCAGGTCCTCCTCGCGCGGCTCAAACCTCATCATTTGCAGGTTTTGAGTCGAGGGAGGCTAGAGTGTTCCTTTATCGCGTAACCTTGCTATCAGTGTGGGGCAGTCCTCTATCTCATGATCAAACTAGGTACAATGTAAACATGATGCTCTCATTGGATTAGTGTAATCACGGGAATAATGCCCTGGTCCTCTATAATTTTAACAAATCAGTTGTCTACGTCCCCTTCCTGGTCCCATTCCACCTTGACCGCGTCCGCGCCTCTAAAAATTGGTGCGCGTCATCCCTACCTTTTGGTCAAGGGCTCGTGTTTCGGTCTAAACTCTGTAGGTAGGAGTCTGATCCATCATCAGTTCATAACTTCTACAGGTATGCTCATCATGGCCTACTGACCTGCAGAAATTATAGAACAACTCTTGGGACGTCTGTGTATACTTGTGTAACAGATGGCAGTTATATGTAGCATGCTTCCCTCCTATCTGACAAATTGAGCACCATAATGTAGGCGTCGCGCTCAGTCCTACTTGTGGCTATGGTCTCAATGGCATCAGCCCTCCTCCCACCAGGTAGTTCACAAAGACTAGACAATGGCTCTTGTCATGTCCTTGGCCCTTGCACTTTATGCACCATACCTCCTCGGGCGCTTTTGGGCGAGTTGTCTTGCCTTGTTTCAAACTCTGCATCTCAAGACACAAGTTTTTCAACTGCGTGTAGATTTGTTGGACTCCCAGGTTAGGATCTTGTATCAGGGTCTCGTGCAGTCTCATTGCGATTTCCAAGGCCTCAGCCTCAGTTGATAGCTTCTTTTGTGACAGCGCATTCCTTAGATGCGGCATTAGCGACGCTACAATCCATGTGCGATGTTGCCCATCCGTCAAGGTCATGTTGGCTTCCCGAATCATACACTTCAGTCTCTGATCTAGCTCCCAGGGGGTCACCTGGAAGCATCGTGATTTCCTTAAATCTGATAATCGACTATGTCTCTGATTTTAGCCTGCTAAATTCCCTTTTTAGCACAGCTTGGATATCCGTGATCCCTACATTTGGATTGTCATTGGAATGATTAATGTACCACATCAGTGCACGATCCTGTAAGGCACTGACCAGCATTACCTTCTTTATATTGTCATCCATGACTCCTTGTGCTTCCCATATAGTCTTTACCATTAACCAAAATTGGTTTGAATCTTCATTCCCTACTCCTTTGAACACCGGCAATTTTATTTCACTTGCCATATTGAATTGTGGTGGTGGCGGAGGTGGTGTGGGCGAAGATGGGGGTGAAGATGGTGAAATTGGTGGTGGTGTAGGTCGGGGTGGTATGCACAGAATCCGCTTCCTTATTAGACTGATCGCACTTCTTGGTGAAACTTTTGCAAGCTCTTCCTCGCTCTCCCTTGGAGGTGAAATCAAGGGACTAGTCTGTAATTCTGCACTACCCTCGTTTCTGTAGATCTTCCCACTTGGCATAGCCCCAAACATAAATTTATTCGCATAACCCTCTTTTCACACAGTAGCATCTTAATCCAAGTGTTCAAAGATTTAACATACTTACCTCATGGTCCTTTGAGGAAGTGTCGTTCCGCTTCGCTGTAGCTAACTGAAGTATCTTCCGCGAACTCGGTGATAATCCCTCCTATAATTCGATCGATCCAATGGTCCATAGCACACGTGATCTTATCTTCTTATGCTTCTAGTCTGTGCACCAACTCTGGAGTCCACACAATAGGTTTGTCAAGCCTACACCTTCACTAACTGTCCGCTAGCTTCGCAATCCACTCGTACAACTCAGAAGGGAAGGATGAAAAGAAAACTTCGTGGATTTCTGTATATAAGTAGAATTCTAACCACTCTTCCTTCGATCCTCGCGAATTCCTATTTTCTTGCGTTGCGAACTTGTGAATATTTATATCCAGCCACTCTTCAATTTCTTTCTTTATTGGATTCCAGAAACACGACATCAGACATCTCTTATGTAGATCTTGATCCCGGTAACGGAACCATTTGTTGGCTTAATGGGGCCTAACCCAAGTTCAAAGTTGATTTAGCCAAACAAATCCCAGTACTACTGACCCATTCGATAATAGTCCATGGAGCGCAGACTGAGGTCTCACCTGAAGTAGTATGGGGGGGTGCTAGAACCAGGTTTCCACACCCTGGAGATGTCTGATGAGTTCAAGTGTTTCGCAGTTCGACCCTACCCGCACTTTTCCGTACCTCGCAGCCTGAGATGTTGCCTTCAAGTAGCCCTACTCGGGGGCCGAACGTTTTTATTACCCAAGTCCTTACTAGTATTCCAATGTTAGTTGATTATTTTAGCCTACTTGCATGCTTTAAGTTATACTTAACAACATAAATCATTCATACAGGTGCGCGCAGTAAATAATCAATATATTTGCAATTTATATAAAACATGCATCAATCCAAGAACAAATACACAAATTGATATCAAACTTCTGTTTATTAATCCCTTCTTTAGTTACAGACTTGACTTCGCCCTGCGCACTCAGCTGCAGGGGTCCGCAAACCCAGCTGCGAACTACTAGGCCTCTGCGCACTCAGTTGCAAAGACTTCTCCTACTCTACAACTCAAGACACACTTAGTCACTTAGACTCTTTTTTCTCTCTACTACTTCACTTCTCTTCTCTTTTACACTTAGAGCCTTGCTCTATTTATGCAATCCCATGGTCCACGAACCATGGTTAGGCCGACATTACATTATAAGACTAGGACAGACAACCCTGTGACTCTATCATACATTTTGCGCTCTGCGCCCGCACTTCGTGGAGTCTTTACAACAATATTGGGTCAAAACATGGGCTTTCAGCCCCAAAACATGCCTTAGGGGGATTCCATTCCCAGCATCTCTTGTTCTTATGGTACCCCCTCCAAGGAGTCTGGTCACTTCCTTTGATTGGAATCGACTAGCAAGATGCCATCTTATGTGCCTTTCCAGATCATAGTACAAGTTTGTAATATGATTGTACCTAGAACTATTATAGATGAAGGTTCATCAATGAGTATCCTTTCCTCCACTTCTTGGAAAGCGCTCGGCTCACCGCCACTTGTGCCTGTTACCCAGAATCTGTTGGCTTTTAATAGAGGAACCAATCAACCATTAGGGATCCTTCCTCAATTGCCTATTACTTTGGGAGGAAAATTTGTTTATAACAATGTGATGGTAGTCCCAGGACCTTTATATTACAATTTACTTCTTGGGCGCGAATATGTTTATGACATGGGAGCTATTGTTTCAACACTCTTTCGAGTGATGTGTTTCCCGCATGAGGGTAGAATTGTCACCATTGACCATCTTTCATTTCCCTGTCCAAATATGGCTTCCAGTCAACCATCTTCCCTAAATGGTCATTTTGTCCCAATGGTATCTTCCCCGCCATGGGTCAATTATGTGGCAACCCATTCCATGCCTACATCAACTAACGATCAATTCCATGATGTTGTGCATTATGTGTTGGGGGCATTGGAACCAGATCTCTCTAATGAATTCCTTGTTGCATATCCCTTCGAGAGAATTGTTCTCCCATTTGATGATAACCTCTTGGAATTCATGCCCTCTTATGGGTCGTGAATAAGGAATATGAGGATAGTTCCTGGTCTTGTGTCAACCTCGTTAAAAAATGAAACAAAGGGTATAAGCATAGTTCCTTGTCTTGTGTCAAGCTCATTAAAAAATGAAACAAGGAATATGAGCATAGTTCCTTGTCTTG